>WBNM01040342.1:0-32152 GCA_013399055.1 Ramphastos sulfuratus
GCCACAAAGACTATTAGAGGGCTAGAGCATCTCCCCTAGGGGGACAAGATACAAGAATTGAGTGTGTTAAGCTTGGAAAATGGCAACTCTGGGGAGACCTTACAGTGGTCCTCCAGTACCTGCAGAGGATCTACAAGAAAGCTGGCAAAAGACTTTTCCCAAGGTCTTGTAGTGATAGAATAAGAAATAATGGATTGAAGCTTGAGGAGGGTAGTTTTAAATTAGATATTAGAAAGAAATTCTTTACTGTAATGGTGATAAGACACTGAAACAGGTTGCCCAGGGAGGTCATGGATGCCCCCTCCCTGGAGGTGTTCAAGGCCAGGCTGGATGAGCCCTTGAGCAGTCTGGTCTAATGAGGGTGTTTCTGCCCATGGCAGGGGAGGTGGAACTAGAGGATCTGTAGAGGAATAGCTTACATTAAATGGACATGTGAGCAGTCCAACCTGTGCTAACTGCTAATTGTGAGCTGAAAAGTTTCACACGAAGGTTCCTCCGGAGGGCAAGGACAGGGCTATGAGCTGTTGCCAGGAGCACTGAACAACAGCAGGCAATCAAACCAAAACAAAAGGACTCTCCAGAAGCATTTGAACAGATAATGATGAACCAGTTGCCTAATGCCAACAGCTTGTATCTTAACAATTTAGACCAATTGCCTGATGCCACAGAGTTTGGGCCTTAATGATTTGGACCAATTGCTTAACAATGAACTAACCCTCATAGTCTGTTAAAAAGTATATAAGGCTATACTCATATTCAATAAATTGGCATTGCTTGGATCATATTGGTCTGTGTATAGCTCTGTCCAGATTCTCTTGCTACAAGGATCCTTAAGGTCCCTTCCAATCCAATCCATTCTACAAATCTATAAACAACTTGAATTAGCTTTAATGCCCAGACCAGATTACCACAATTGGTTTATAGGAACCTGTACCGTTGCCATCATCTTCTCGTAGCCTTGAAAAGCTCTTCCCCCACCACACTTTTTTACCTGCTGACATATATACAGAGCAGTTTCATACTACCCCAACCATTTTCCTTGGGCTAAACAATCCAAGCTCTTCTAATTAGCTCTTGTAGGATGACTTTTCCATTGTCTCATCATCCTGACAGGCACCTGCTTCAGCACAAGAGTAGCTTCTGCTTAGCAAGATCAACAAAGAGCATCTCCCTCTGTGCAAAGGAGACAAGGGTTTGGGAAGCTGCTTTTTTGTTGTTGAGGTTTTTGGTAGTTTGGTTTTTCATTTGTTTGTTGTGAGTTTATTGGTTGTTTTATTTATTGTTTTGGTTATTTGGTTGGGGGGGTTGTTTGTTTTGTTTTGTTTGTAGGTTTTTCTGGTTTGTTTTGTGGGTGTTTTTGTAGTTTTTTTGTTTTTTTTTTTTCCCTAATGAACTTTCTGGCTTTGTGTTTTGGTCACTAGATTTTTCAGTGTCAACACCTGAGCCTTCCCTGATCCCAGGGGAGCTGCTTTCTTTAAAACCTTTAAAAGTCCCCTGCCCTCAGCTGTCAGGACAGCCCATCACTTGCCTGTCCTCACCACAGGCACTGGGATGGTGGGAAAGAATTGCTGGTGTTTGAACAATCCAATCTGTGCTCTCTGGCACAGGCAATTCAAACAGGAATGCCATTCCTCGCTGTCAGCACAGGGCAAAAGACAAGTGTGTTTGTGGCAACACTGATATGGTGGGGGCTGCCAAGGGAGGTGGTGGAGTCACCATTGCTGGAGGTCTTCAAAAAAACATGTAGGCATGGCACTCTGGGACCTGGCTTAGTGGGCATGGTGGTGTTGGCTTGATGTTTGGACTTAATCTTATTTTCCAACTTTTTTGATTCTATGAACGGCAGCTTTTATTCCAGCAAACTTACCAAGTTGGAGGAGTGAGTGGGGCTTGGCAGGGCTGTCTCCTTCCTCCTGCCCTTGTTCTGCCTAACACTTACAGGACACTCATGGTGCTCACTCCCTCCTGCTCCATTTCCATTATCATGAGATGACGCAACTAGACTTTTACTGNGGGGGGCGGGGCGGAGGAGGGTTGGGCGTGGAAATCTCTTTCCTGTTTCATCACCTAATTTCAGTTCCTCATGAAGAATAACAAAAGAAAGGTTAGGGAAATATTTCCTGAGACCCAGCTGAGCCAGTATTCCCTCCTCCTGCCCTGCAGCATCCCCGCTACCCTGCCTGTGAGACAATTTAAAGCACAAATGACAAAACATTTAGTGGTCTTCTGACCCAGGCAATGTGGAGCCCACTTGCAGCATCAAAGCAGCCTTTCCAATACCATGTTTCCTTACGTACCATTAAAACACAGCCTCACCTAGTAGGACAGCAGGATCACAACATTCGTCCACACAACAGTGCAAGCACACACACCCCGTTCAAACCACATCCACCTCTGCAAGGATGCTCTGACAGAGCATTCAGATCTCTGGAGGTCCTACGCAGCTCTGCAGGTAGTGCCTTCTGAAACCAGGCTGAAACAAGGTGCACCACGATGAGCACCGTGCTTTATTCAGCCTTTGCAGGTCTCAGGGAGCAAAGTCAGGATGGCTCAGTCCCTGCTGCATGCCCTGTGGTGCCTGCCCTTTCACGCCCAGCTTGAGTGATGTCCACCGTATGGCACAGTAAGTATGCCCTCTCCGCTAATGTGATTCACAGCCTAATTAAACCCCTGCAGAAAGAAGACATTTTCTCTGCCACTTGCTGTGAGTTATCTGCACAGACTTGCTGAGATGCAGCAGTGGCTGCTGCCACAGCATCCTCTCTGCAAAAGAGACAGGAAAGTGCCATGGGGAAGGAAATGGCTTCTACTGGAATAATTTACTCCACTGATGAATGCTTGGAAGTGCCAGTCCACTGGAGCTTCCCAGTCCCCCTGACAGTGTGGCAGGCAGCATGAGCTGGGAGCCAGTCCGCTGCAGCCACTGCCAGAGTCCTGGGTTTGCTGGAGAAATACACCTGCTGTGCCAGTGGAAACCCACCTCTCCTTCCCAGACTGCTCAGACAAATGTCTGAATTTAAAACAAGGAGGACACTGTTACTGAAACTGTGAAAACCCAGCAAGTATAAGCAATTTGTTCTCCCATCGCTGCCCGCTCCTGATGGTAGTCACTGAGGGTCACAGAGAAAAGCAAAAGAGCATAAATGAAAAGTTCCCAGGACCCTTTATCTTTATGGGACCAAGAGGGACTAAAAAACCCCAACCAACCAAACCAAACAACAACAACCAAAGAAGAAACCCAACAAAAAACAAACCCACAAACAAAAACAACCACAATGAGCAAATCAGATACAAATGTCACAAAATAAACAAAATTAATAAAAAAAAGGGGGAAATAAAAATGAACTCTGTTCAGGCTCCCAAGTATCAGCATGCAGCTACAGATTCTGTGCCTCTTGGGAAGCAATTGCCTTCTTCATAACTATCCTGGTGAATTACAGAGATGCCAGTGAGGAGGTGCTCGGTCCTCAGCAGCGTAAGTGTCAATTCAAAGTTCTAAAACTTTGGAATGCTGCTGTCAGAGCATACACTGAGCAGCTTTCCAGTACCATATTTATGGCTAGAATTAGAGGGGTTGTATAAGTTGTATAGTATTTAGAGGTACTGTTGAGTTTGAGGAGTGCTGAGTTTTGTTTGTTTGTTTTTCCAGAGATGACATATGCATTTTCTTTTACTTAATTGTGAGCTATCCAGGTGATAATCATGAATAGATTGGTTAGTAAAACTGGAAAGCAACAAGTTGAACTAGCATAGAAGCACAGAACTGTTGAGGTGGGAAGCGACCTTTGAGATTACTAACCATCCCTAGCTCCTTCACTTACCCTTCATAAGATTTATTCTCCAGGTCCTTCACCAGTTTCCTTGCCCTCCTCTACACTCACTCCAGCACCTCCACAGCCTTCTTGTAATGACATACCCAAAACTGAATACAACACTCAAGGTGTGGCCTCACCAGAGCTGAGTACAAGGGGACAATCACTTCCCTGCTCCTGCTGGACACAAGTATTTCTAATACAAGCCAGGATGCCATTGGCTTTCTTGGCCACCTGGGCACACTGCTGGCTCATATTGAGTTGTTTGCCTATTACAACCTCCAGGTCCCTTTCTGACAGACAGCTTTCCAGCCACACTTCCCCAAGCCTGTAGCATTGCTTGGGGTTGTTGTGATCCCAAGTGCAGGACCTGGCATTTGGCCTTTCTGAAGCTCATGCCATTGACACTGGCCCATTGATCCAATCTATCCAAGTCCCTCTGTAGAGCTTCCCTACCCTCCTGCAGATCAACACTGCCACCCAACTTGGTGTCATCTGCAAACTTACTGATGACACACTCTGTGTCTTCATCAAGGTCATCAACAAAACAGAAGTGGCCCCAACACTGAGCTCTGGGGGACACCACTTGTGACTAGCTACCAGCTGGATTTAACTCCACTAACTACTACCCTTTGGGCCCTTTCATCCAGCCAGTGCTTTATCCAGCAGAGCTGTGCTCATCCAAGCCACAAGCAGCCAGTTTGTCCATGAGAACTTCTGCTCAAGGCACTTTACCAGCTTAGCTGCTCTTCATATCACATAGGTAAATGGATGTAATCTGGAAAGGAATTGCTGGAGGTTCTCATAGTAACACTATCTCAACATATTCCATCCCCAGCATAATGCAAAACAGTCTTTGAAGGAAAATAACAATCAAATATTAAATGAACAAGCAAACAAATAAATAAGCACAACGAAATATTCACTACTGATAATGCAGCCTTCTCTGGATGCAACAAAGACACGGTAACATTTGCCAAATGTCACAATTTAGGAAACCTAGTTAACCTGAGACATTAACATTACAAACATCTGTATGTCCTGTGAGGAGCAGCTGAGGGAGCTGGGGTTGTTCAGTCTGGAGAAGAGGAGGGTGAGGGGAGACCTCATTGCTCTCTACAAACACCTGAAATGAGGTTGGAGTGAGGAGGAGGCCAGCCTCTTCTCCCTGGTGACAAGTGACAGGACTAGAGGAAATAGTTATAAGCTGTCCCAGAGGAGGTTTAGGGTGGATATTAGGAAATCTTTCTTCACTGGAAGAGTTATCAAACATTGAAATGGTCTGTCCAGAGCAGTGGTAAAGTTACCATCCCTGGAGGTGTTTAAGCAGTGTATGCATATGGTGCTTAGGGACGTGGTTAAGTGTTGACCTTGCAGTGCTGGGTCAAGAGTTGGACTAGATGATCTTGAGGGTCTCTTCCTACCAAATACATTCCATGATTCTGTGTTTTTTTTCTTTATCCAAATTCCTCACAACATCCACTATTAAAAAATAACTAAATAAATAAATAGCCAGAGAGAGAGAAAGGATCAGCTCAAGTGTGTATAATCAGAGCTGCACGGTTTGAACACGTTCCACAGGCTTCACCAGAATAAACTCTCTAAGGGGGAGCATGACATTTAAAAGCAGTCTGGCAAGAAGGTCCCTCCCTGCAAGAGTTTATGCACCTCAAAGAAGTACAAAGATTTAAAAGATCTGTTGCCCTGGTTAAAACTTCCCTAAAGTTTCCATCCTGAAAACTGTCATAGGAGCCCAAGAATTCCAGTGGGACTCTAAAATGTATATTCCTCTGGGCCCTTTATGCTTCATCAGTTGGTAATGTTAATAGAAAGTCTGATCCTGCTGGGGCTTTGCGTATCCACAGTGCTTCCTGGGCATGTCCCAGGGGCTGTCAGCTATCATATCTTCATTGCAGTGCTAAGTGTAACAGCTCACCAGCCCCTATGGCCTCCAATAGCACCAAGTACTCAGCATCTCAAAACAGGCTACTACTATTGCTCATTTTAAAGATTTTTTTTGTCAGTTTGGTTCCTATTCCTTTTTTTCTTCCTCGTGGTAAAGAGCAAAAAGGGATCTTCTAATAAATAAAACAAGACTGTGAGGTTCTACATACTTTAATTTCTTCTCAGAGCATAGTGATAACACTCCACCTTAAAGACACTTGAACACATGAAACATCAACAAATCAACAACTGGAAGTCTCCTTCTCTAGCCTAGGACCAAACTGGGAGATGCCATCCAAAACAAACCCAAACATAAGTTCTTCTTACTAGCCAGGGGTGTATGAAAGCTCAGAGTGCAACAAGATGTCTAGCACTGATACAGACAGCCAGAGGACTGCTTGCAAGAAGAGTCAGCATCGTGCAGTTATGCCACCAAGCTGGGAAGGTGGCTTGCTACCTTCTCACAAGTACTGCCACCAATTTGCATAAAGTCTCTGCTGATTGTTTATGTCCAAGTACTGGGACTATTTCAGTGCTAATTCCCAGTGAGGTCAGCAGATGCTAGGAAGCAGCTAGGAGTCTCCACACCGCTGCAGATTTGTCTCTTAATCTCCTTTCTGCACCTTTACCCATGAGCACAGGCAGTCAGCCACAGCAGCTTGTCCTTCACACAGAGCTGGCTCTATTGCAAGAGCATTGGCTATCCATTGCAAGGGATAGCCAAAGATCATCACCCTGGACATCAACCCCCAGAGTCTGGGGGATAGGAAGTGCTGAATTTCCAGGGCTTCTCTTGCCAGGAAAGACACAGTCAACGTGCTTCAAGTCTCCACTACTAAACTGAAAGAGCACCCATGCTGCTTGCAGGAGTGGAGTCTTATTCTCACAGATTCAGAGCTTGTATCAGGTTGGAAGAGGTCCTCAAAGGTCATCTTGACCATTCCCCTGCAGTGTGAAGGAGTACCTCCAACTAGAGCAGTTTGCCCAGGTCCACATAAAGTCTGATCCTGAATGTCTCCAGGGATGGAGACAACCTGTTCCCTGGGCAACTTGTTCCAGTGTTTTACCACTCTCATACTAAAAAACTTCCTCCTTATGTCTACCCTAAATCTACCCTTCTCTAGCTTAAAACCATTGTCCCTCGTCCTATTGCTACAAGCCCTTCTAATGAGTCCTCTCCTAGCCTTCCTGTAGGAAGACTTGAAACCTACCTGGACATGCTCCTGTGCAACCTGCTCTAGGTGACTGAAGTTTGCAGTGTGGTTGGACTAGATGATCTCCAGAGGTCCCTGCCAATCCTTACCATTCTGTGATTCAGTGCTACCCTCACACCAGCAGTCCGACCTGGCTGCCAGAGCTGCAGTTGAAGCAGAAAGAGTGAAGGAAAGACCTCCAGGCCCTCGTGCATGCTCCATCAGGGTGCAGCCCACCTGAATTAGTGTCTCTGTTAGCACTGCGAAACAGAACTGCAAGGACTCATCAAACAAGAGTGCATCAGCAGAGGACAAACGACAACTCCTCAGTGAAAAAGCCAAGAGAAAGAGGTGCAGCTAGATTAAAACTTTAAGAAATTACCATCATGAAGCATTGCCTTTCCTAATCAGCAATTTACCCATCCTGACAGCGGAGAAAGGTCTCTCATTCTCAGCTGCTGTGAACTAGCGATTTAACACATTGTAACTGGTTTTAGTGGGCTTTATTTGCTGCCAGCCTTGGCAGAGGCCTGCCTGGCCTCATCACTGTCCCCACGCTCCAGCTGGCTCTTCCTACAGCAGCAGAGAGGGATGCCTGCTCTGCTGCTGCTCCTTCTGTGTCTGCTCTGCAGAATTTAAATGTCATTGGTGTGACACTATTTGAAGAACACAAACGGAGTCTTCCACCTCTACTCACAACGGAAAAAAACCAAAAAAACAAAGAGAACAGCCCGTACTATCACCTTCTGGCTCATCACAGTGTTGGGAGTTCCTTTCTGATGTTCCAGTCAGAACTCCTTGTGCCACCAAGAGCTTCAGGAAACTGAAAGCAGCAGGACAAGTAGCAACATTCTCCCATGTCTTGCTGGGGAAAGGAGCTTCCCCATGGCAGGGATCAATTTGTAATGACACCTGCACTAACATCATCTGGAGGGTAAACTGGGGAAAAAAAATATATATTAGCAGAGGATCATTTCACCTCTCATCTGCATCTGGCTGCAGTAATGAGACTCCAGTGCTTCAAACCCACTTGGCTCACTACAGGGTCCCACCTGGAAACATGCTCAGCATGGTGGGATGGAGGTGCAGGGTTTGGTTTACCCAGGCTTGGAGATCCCAGAGCAGAAGGTTAGATGTTAATTCCTCTGTCCTGCCTTCACTTTGAAAATGTAGAGGTGCAGCTGCACATCTGGAAACAAATGTCAGCAGAGAAAACCACCTGTGTGAGAGAGTGTGGTTTTTAGAAGAAGAAAACATCAGGGACAAGGCACAGATCTGGCTTTGACCTAAGGTGTCAGCATGAACTCACGAGACAGAAGCCCTGGGCACGACACATGCTCACCCCTGTGGCACACGCTCTTGCAACATTGAAGCCTTTGGCCAAGGACCCTCTCTCATCCTCCATCCTTTGCCACTACTCCAGTTTGATTTATCCCTCCCTTTTTTATTACTTCAGCACCGCATGAAAACCAGCTGCGAGTCAAATGAGCCTGTGATAGACCATAAAGCCCTAAGTGGGGACAGGCTGGAGCTGCTTAAAATGAGTGGCATGTTGCCCAGTGCCAGGAGCCTGTCCCCCACCAGCCCGGCGCCCCAGGCTTCAGCAGGGAGGCTGAAAAGACTCATTGAGGATGGCAGGGACGTCAGGGCTGGCTGAACATCCTGTCCACGAACAGTGGGCTCCTTGTTCACCCGCCTGGGCGGTGGGGAAGCCTCAGCAGAAAACTTGCTATTGACATGGAAATCAGGGACTTGCACCCAGCCAGAAGGATAAGAAGGATTGCTGGCTCCTCCTGAACAAGGGCACTGGGAGACTTTGGATGGGGAAAAGGATAGGGGGGGAAGGGAACAAAGGAGGGGGAGACACACTCCAGCACACACACTGCAGAAGTGGATGCTGGAAGGAAAGAGAACAAAACCCCTTTGGGGGAACAAAGCGAATCCAGCCTCACAGGCAAGGTTGAGGAAGGCACTGGGCATAACTGCTTGGCTCTCTTGCCCTATGAGAAGCAAATTCAGTAAGGCTGGGCATCTAGCATTCCTGGGAAGCCAAAAGCACACCCCAAATGCAAATGGCCTATATTATTCATGGACAAAGGTCTACGTTACTCATGGACAAATAACATCCCCAAAAAATAAGGCCACGTGCCCAAGGACTTGTAGCAGGCATGGTACAAAAATATGCTGATAATCCTGTACAAAAATCATTATCAAATCCTAGGAGATTTCTTCTTCAAATAGCAGAATCTGTGATTCTATCCCTCCCTCCCTCCCTCTCTTCCTTTTTTTTTTTTTTTTTTTTTNTTTTTTTTTTTTTTTTTTTTTCACAAGGCTAAACCATACTATTTCAGTAACTATTATCAGTACTTGTGCTGTATGGGGGTACTATTATCAGTAACTTGTGCTGGATGGTTACAGTAACACAGTGGCTCTTCACACAAGCTATTTGAGTGAGCAATTCAGCAATGGAATAAATCAAGGCAAACCCTCAATAAATTAAACCAGAATTAAATTAATTAAGAGGAGACATTATGACTTCAATCACAGGAAATTCTACAAGCCAACCTGTGGCTTTAATTTCACAGCTGTGCTTGTGCTACCCTGCAGTGATATCAGTCTAAATTAATTCTAGGTAGACTCGTAGAGTGGTTTGGGTTGGAAAAGGCCCTAAAGATAAACTAGTTCTAATATCCCCTGCCACAGGCTGGGATACCTTCCACTAGAGCAGGTTGCTCAAAGCCCCACCCAACCCAGCCTTGACTAACTACAGAGATGGGGTATCTGCAACCTTATTGGGTTGCCTATTTCAGTGCCTCCCCACCATCACAGTGAAGAACTTCTTTACACTTAATTTAAACCTACTCTTTCAGTTGAAAGCCGTTAATCCTTGTCCCATCACTATGTGTCCTTGTAAAATGTCCCTCTCCAGCTTCATTGCAGATCTCCCCTTGAGGTACTAGAAGGCTGCTATAAGGTTTCCCCAGAGCTTTTTCTTGTCCAGGCTGAACAACCCCAACAACAACCTGGGAGACAGTGGTGCCCTACAAAGCCCAACAACTGAGGTCCCTCTTCTTATCCCAGTCTTCATCTTGGATCAGGCAAGGAAACATCTGTTCTGCTCAACTCAGTGACCTCTTTCCTATGCATGGTTTCTCTGAGCAAGGCACTGGGAAATGACAGAACCTAAAAATGACCTTTAGTTTGCACATTCCTTTCTCAGGCAGGAATGAAAACAAAAAGTTGTTTGGTGTTTTGAGGGTTTTTTTGTCTTCAGTGTTGGTAACAGAGAGAAATTTACTGGGACTTAGTCCAAAGTTCAATTATCAGGGGATATGATCACAGGTTACAAGGGCGGGGGGCAGGAAATCATACACTGAACTCTAGGTCTTTAGTGGAGCAACTCACTGTGTCACCCTCAGGAAAGAGATTTCATGCATATGCCTTGCCCACCTTCACTCTTCACTTTAGAAAGTAATTGCTCCTAACATTTCTCATTTGCTCTGTTCTTTACCTAACAGGCAACAGGAATATACTTGCAAATAAAACTAGGGAGAAACAGCTGGAAGGCTTCATTTGCCCAGAAATCTGGCCGTCTCCGAAACCCCCCAGTCGACAAGAAAGCCTTTCTTTAAACCATCAAGATAAAGCACAAAGTGTCATGGACAAACCCAACAGAAATACATCTTTTCAAGGTTCACTGAGGTGGGAGGGAGATTGCTTTGATTAAAAAGCTGCAGTTCCACATTGGGAAAGACTAATGTGTTCTGAAGAGCAATAATCTCTCTCTCCAGATGTGTATTGTGCCTAGGGATTAAAAGTTACTACCTGTGGGTTTCTTACAGTGTCAGTTCCCTTCATACCTTCAATAGCAACTCATGCACAGCTAAAACACCTGGAGACCAGAGGGTAGGGAAAAAGAAGATGGTCTCTTGTTGCCACTGAGTTTTGTAGGAAAAAGTGGTCCACTTACTCTCCAGGGAGTGCCTGGTGCCCATTTTAGCCAGGATTCATTCACAATGAATCATAGAATCATAGAATCAACCAGGTTGGAAGAGACCTCCAAGATCATCCAGTCCAACCTATCACCCAGCCCCAGCCAATCAACTAGACCATGGCACTAAGCGCCTCATCCAGTCATTTCTTGAACACCTTCAGGGATGGCAACTCCACCACCTCCCTGGGCAGCCCATTCCAATGGCAAATCAGTCTCTCTGTGAAGAGCTTCCTCCTAATTTCCAGCCTATACCTCCCCTGGCACAACTTGAGACTATGTCCCCTCGTACTGCTGCTGGTTGCCTGAGAGAACAGACCAATGCCGACCTGGCTACATGTTCCGGAGCACTCCAAATTCCTTCTCCCCCCACTGTGGGTTTGAATGGGGAGAAGAAGAAGGCGCGAACCACCCCCCCGCAGTGCAGGCCTGAAGGGGGAACAGCAAAAGCCACCTTTCCCCACACATGTGCTGACCCGTGTGGAAGCCTGTGCTGGGAATTGGAGGCTTGTGGTTGGCTGGGTTTTCACACCCAGTATAAATTGGCAAATGGACACTTTGTCTGGAAAAAGATAAATAGTGCAAGGGAGAAGGTGTGTGGTTGCCGCCTTACAAGAGTTGCCACCCTAAGAATCCCCAGCCTTGAAAGAGTTCCCGTTTTGGACCATCCATGCTTTATTGATGGCTCCTACCTTTTCACATGGCTCTCAGATTTGCACCATCCCTGCCTTTGGACAGTTCTCCCCATTTGTGCACCACTCTGTGCAAATTTGCAATGCATGGTTTAAAAAATTGTTTACTCTTGAGTTGCAGTTGATTTGAAAATTATTTACTCAATTTGTAATCACTTGGTGAATTATTTAAGAAAAAGAGAGTTTGCTTGCATCAGCATTTTTGTCTGTGACTGGTAACCTCAATCAGAGGCCACTGGGTCATGACAGCAGGTCCTGGGTCTTGACAGGACAAGAGGAAAGGGCCTCAAATTGCACCAGGGAAGGTTTAGATTGCATGTTAGAAAGATTTTCTTTACTGAAAGGGCAGTCAGGCATTGGAACTGGCTGGCCAGGGAGGGAGAGGAGGGACCATCTTGGAGGTGCATGTAGACATGGCACTTCAGGGCATGGTTTAATGGTCATTGCGGTGTTAGGTTAATGATTTGACATCACAAATACAGGCTGGACAGTGACTGACTGGAGAGCAGCTCAGAGGAGAGGGACTTGGGGGTGCTGGTGGATGAGAAGCTCAACATGAGTCAGCAGTGTGCACCTGCAGCCCAGAAAGCCAACCAGAGCCTGGGCTGCATTAGGAGAAGTGTGGCCAGCAGGGCAAGGGAGGGGATTCTCCCCCTCTACTCCACTCTGGTAAGACCCCACCTGGAGTACTGCATCCAGTTCTGGAGCCCTTATTACAAGAGGGATGTGGAGATGCTGGAGCGTGTCCAGAGAACGGCCACGAGGATGCTCAGAGGGCTGGAGCACCTGTGCTATGAGGACGGACTGAAAGAGTTGGGGCTGTTCAGTCTGGAGAAGAGGAGGCTCCCAGGTGACCTTATCGTGGCCTTACAGTATCAGAAGGAGGCCTACAAAAAAGCTGGGAAGGGACTTTTTAGGCTATCAGGTAGTGACAAGACTAGGGGGAATGGAGCAAAGCTGGAGGTGGAGAGATTCAGAAGTTCTTCAGCATGAGAGTGATGAGACCCCGGAATGGGTTGCTCAGGGAGGTAGTTGAGGCCCCATGCCTGGAGGTGTTTAAGGCCAGGCTGGATGAGGCTCTGGCCAGCCTGATCTACGATAGGGTGTCCCTGCCCACGGCAGGGGAGTTAGAACTAGATGATCCTTGTGGTCCCTTCCAACCCTGACTGATTCTATGATTCTATGATGATCTTAGGAGGTCTTTTCCAACCTTAATGATTCTAAGACATGGTATGAAGGCAGCAGACTGGGAAAGCTTGCTCCCAGGAATGCCCAGGCAGTGAACAGCCATCTCCCAAACACTCACGCAACCCAACCTGCCTGTACAGTAGACATAGGAGCAGGCAGATGAGGACAGCCAAACCCCAGTGCTTCCCCACACAGCAAGGAGTATTTATAAATCCTGCTCAACAACAGGAGGTCAGCTCATTGGAGCAAGATAAGGTGCAATGATCTCAGCATATACAGTTCAAAATCACTGCACCTCTTCTTCACGATGGAGAAGCAGGAGGAAGGAGGGAGAACTCCTCACCACTGTCTGTTATCACTGTTATGTTTGATCAGCTTCCCCTCTCATTTCCAATGGGCCTTCTGCAGCCCAGGTATTACATGAAGTAGGAGAAAGATGGTCTGAGATTTGTCTCTTTCCTGTTTGCCCCCTTGTGCTGTACAAATAGGTCTCTGCCCAAGTACTGAAGAACACCGCCATCTATTTTACTTCCGAGGAAGAGTTTCTGAACTGGGAGGGTTTCAGGTAATGGGAGTCATTTTTACACAAACCAGATCAATCCTTTCATGGATTTGAGGTCATAAAAGAAAGAAGGTCCAATCCCTTAGGTGCTCCAGGTCTAGTCGTAAGCAGGAGCAATCATCTTCAGCATCTGCTTTGTTACAAAACCTCAGAATCCCCAAAAAGCAACTCATTGCATTGAAGACACTGATGACATGCCTCAGTATGAATATAGGTATCCAGCTTTAGGCACCCAAGTGAAATGGCAAGAGCACCACCACCCACCTGCCTTTGCAAAGGGCTGGGTTGGGCAGCCTCCACAAAATACACATCACATCCAGCCAAGATACCATTTTGTCCCAAACTTCAAGTCTTCTGAATAAATATATCATGTTCAATATCTTTATTGATGATCTGGACCAAAGAATTGAGCATCAGTAAGTTTGCAGATGACACCGTTAGGAACAGGTGTCGATCTGTTGGAGGGTAGGAGGGCTCTGCAGAGGGACCTGGACAGGCTGGAGGGGTGAGCAGAGGCCAATGGGATGAGACTTAACAAGGCTAAGTGCAGGGTTCTACCCTTTGGCCACAACAACCCCAAGCAGCTCTACAGGCTGGGGACAGAGTGGCTGGAGAACAGCCAGGCAGAGAGGGACCTTGGGGGAGTGGTAGATAGTAGCTGAACATGAGNAGAAGCAGAGAAGAGCACCAATGCCCCAAGAGTGCCTTTCAACTGCTGTCAGAGAAAGTGGCACCCCTCCTCACTCTTGGTGGCTCTTTTTCCACAGATACACCACTGCTGGGGGTGGGGGTGGGGGGGTCAGGGCAGGTATCATGGCATATGTGAGCTCACATACCACTTCTACCACTTCTGGCAGTCCTTGATGTCAGAGAAGCAGTTACCATCCCTCCATTTAGGTAACAAATGTGCTGCCCACCATGTGCAGCTCATGGGGAGGTTATGGACTATCCCTTTCACATCCACCAAGCTCTCCACATTAGCTGAAGCCATTTACTTCACACTACAGTATCCTCTTTCTTTACCTTCCCATTTTTCTTCCTAAGGAAAGAAACAGACTCCACCCATACTCCCAGCAATGACAATGAAATACATGCACTGCAGAAGGCCCACAATAAGTTTTACTGGATGGTCCCTGCACCAAAACCCTTCTCCTGTTAAACCTCAAACAGGAATTGAGTGGCCACCACGCCAGCAAGTTCTCAGCACAGAACTGACAAGAGAAATTTCAGGAGGATAAGATGTCTGCAGGGAAAGGGACACTCTACTTTGCAGAGATTTAAATTCTCCTTTTTGTTTTTTTCAATTCATTGCTGTTTGCTTTTATTAATATACAATTATTAATAGTTCTTATCTTATTATTATGATGTTAATTCATCTCCTTTTTAACTCCTGCTGTGCAAGCACCAGCCTTCACCAAGGTAGTTTACAAAACAGTCAAATCACTCAAGTGTGAAGACAGCTCAGGTATTCAGCCCAGATGCTGACAGAAAAACAGCAGCACTGGATGCTGTATTCACCAGTACTGCTAAAATATAGCTGACCATGTGCTAAAACAAATAAATAAAAATTGTTCCTTTCAGGAGAGACAGAGAGTTGGGACAGCTTGATGCAAAGAGGGCTTGGAGGGCATCCCATCAGTGTGACTCGCAGCCAGTGTGTCCCCATCTTCACCCAATCCCATTTGACTCTGATTCCTCCCTTCTCCATCCTATCTCTTGGTACAGGCCCTCTCTTACTGTGCTCATTTGTTTCCAGAAATTCCCTGCCCTGGTCACCTCTCTGACCAGCTCCCTCCCTCCTTGAACGCGAGCAGAATGGCTTGCTCCTCCACCATCTCCATGTACAACAAGTTCCCTGAGTGAGGGAGACACATATTTGTGTCCCCCTCCTACTGCCAAAGACCAGCCCAAGATCAGCTCATGGCATCTTCAGGAGAGGTCTGGGTTTGTCACACTACTTGCTCAACATGGCCTGCATGCTGGATGAGGGGAGCACAAGGCACAGTCCCATCACATGCAGCAGCTGCAAGGGAATGAAAACTTACAGACTTTTTCTTCACTAAACTCTACAGTTTCATTGCTGAGTACAAAGATGATTACATCTGATTTTTCAAAGGCTCTTCTCCCAGCCAAATTCAGGTTAGATTTTTTTTCTCAAATGTGGCAGAAAGCACACCTGTGTCACACAGACTACCTTTCTGTTGTGTTTCAATGTCTGGCTCCACAACATGATGCAAAGGTAGAGTCCAAAAGAAAATATTTTCCTTTTCAAACACACAGAAACTCATCTTTTCCCTTACTTTTATTATTCTCAAAACCAGGACAGAGATGGCTAAAATTTTCCATAAAAAGGCAGCCTGAGCTAGAACCTGGGGACAGGAAAGTTTCAGTCCATCTTTAGAAAACCTGTCAAGACAGTTGAGTGTTTCAAGGCAAAGACAGGATAAGGACCATCGTAGTTCCTCAGGGGACAGCAGCTGTCATCAAGGGGACAGCCAACCCCATTTACCACTCATGAAACTGAGGCAAGAAAAGGTGGAAAGCTAACTGAAAATAGCAGGTGTCCCTAAACACAAGCAGCACAACCAGCCTCGTTGATTGCAGTTTGGGGGGGGAGAGTGGTGGTGTTTTAAATCACAGAACAAGAGGAAATGGTCTCAAGTCCTCCAGGGGAGGTTAAGATCAGGTATAAGGAAAAGAGTGGTCAGGCATTGGAACAGGCTGTCCAGGGAGGTGGTGGAGTCACTGTCCCTGGAGAGGTTCAAAAGGCATGTAGACATGGCACTTTTGGACATGGTTTAGTGGCCATGGTGGTGCTGGGTTGATGGTTGGACTTGATGGTCTTGGGGGTCTTTTCCAACTTTCATGATTCTACGAACAGCAGCTTTTATTCCAATAACCTCATCACGTTGGAGGAGTCATTTGGGTTCAGCAGGGCTGTCTCATCTTTCTGCTTCTGTTTTGCCTAGTACTTACAAGAACACTCCTGGTGCTCACTCCTTCCAGTTTCATTTCCATTAGCATGGGATGATGCAATCAGACTTTAACTGCAATTCACCAAGGGCATGGTGGTATTGGTTTGATGGTTGGAGTTGATGATCTTGGAGATCTCGTCCACCCTTAATGATTCTATGATGCTGAAAACTCTGTTACCACCTCCTGAGACAATCTAACCAGGCTGCAGATTAATCATGGTGTTGGTGCAGAAACGTGGTGGTGGCTCCTGTCAGGGTTACCACAGTTCCAGCTGGCTGAGCAGCCCTGGTTGTGCACAGCATGAATGAAGAGAAGCTGCTGCGAGAGACGGATCAAGTATGCAGTGGCTGAAAGCCTGAGCAAGGCAGCTCTGCCAAGCAGGCAGCATGCAGAGCCAGCATGGGTGTGCCTGCACCCTTGAGCTGCTGCTGGTCAGGAGTACTCAAGTGCACCCTGCAGAGATGCTTGAGTGACCCTGTGCTGCACCAGCCAGGTTTGATATAGCCACTCGTGAATCAGAGTGAATAAACTGTGCCAAAGCTCTTCTCCTGTAAAGCCAATTAGGTGCCTCTCTGCTGAGATCCCTTGTACACAGTATCTGGGAGAGCTTATCCTGGGTTCTAAGCAAGTGTGTGGAAGTCAGCTCAGGCCTGGTGCTGCATTAAGACTGCAAAGCCCTCCTTTGACCTAGGCTATGGGGAACATAGAGCAAACATAATCATGGCCCCAGCAGCTTATTGGTGAACTGACCCTTCCTCACCATGTCAAATACACATCATTTCCAGAGGGAGCTTCTAGATACATTTTCTTTTTCCGTGTTACCCAGTATCTATAGCATCTGGATGCTTGATAGTCCAGACAGTGCTACTCTCCACAACCTCAGTGCAACAAATAAAACCACTCCATCCTGAGAGGACCAGGGGTAACAGTTTCCTACACAGCAATCCTCAGGAAATCACCCACTTCATCTTCCTGCTCCAAGGCAGGACTTCCAACAGCTGTCACCCTGCCCAGTGCTGGCTGAGCCTATTCTTAGAGGCCTCCTTCTATGGCAGAAAATCCACACCTTCCCCAGTCAGCCTCCTCCAACAGTTGTCAACCCCTGCAGCTCATAGGAGACCTCCAAGGAAGATGCAGATTCCATAGAAGCCAATAGTAGAGTAAGGCACTCTGGCACCTGGGATTAAGGTTGCAGGTGGTTGAGTTTCTGCAGAAGAGCGTGAGCACACAAGCAAAATGAGCCTTGGAAGCTTTATTAAACCATACACTATCCTTACATGGAGAGCAGCCCATAAGATAAAGAATCTCTTCACAGAGTCTCTGAAGTGTTATTTGTGGTCTGTTTGTATATCTGCACTGATGCTAGCATAGATACATCCCCAGAGCACAACACACCCTTGTACATAATGACAAGGGAAAAAACATTGCAGTGATGCTTGGCTCGGCCTCAAGTCAGTGCAGTGTGGCTGCAAACCCTTATCCTCATATGTCTCAGGTCAAGGTTATGGCTGTAATAGTAATATAGCACAATATAATGTTTTTCCCTGCCAGCATCCTCATTCCCTTCCTAGAGGAGAGCAAGCCCCAAGTGCAAGTAATCAAAAGGCGGAGGCAAGGCACAGCCTCACACCACACTCCTCTACTATGTTCTCCAGAAAGCACCTCCTCCTCCCATGGCTGGTCAGGGAACAAAAGTTTGAGAACAGGTATGAAATTCAGACCGAGAACAGAAGAAAAGGATCAATGCTGGAAAACAGCATTGACAAGGTTTCCCTACTCAAGTTCTCAGTGCAACAAAAGAAGTCCAAAACCACACAAAACACTGCCTTACTGCTGCGTTACTGGTGTCAACCACTGCAAGAACAAAAAGGATAAGGATGCCAGCAGTCATCCCTTTGATTTCTCTGCACATCACATGAAAACACAAGTGGGTTGATGGGATAAAAGCAGGCCCTGTGCCTTTCTACCCTACATCTATCAGCATGATTGTGCAATGATAACCAAAATAGCTGCAAGCTTCTCCGGTGACTTGTAACACAGCTGCCCCATCTACTTACCAAACCATCTGCAGGAAGAGGCAAGGACATGCAGTTCTTACATGTTCTTTTCTTTAATGCTTTTTTACTCTTGTGTATCTGCATCATGAGGGACAGGATTTGAAATAAAAGCCTTCTCATGCTTACATATGTATTCCCCTGACCCACAGAGAGAGAGGACAGCTTCAGACCCCACCTGCGCCCACAATTCCAGTGGAAAAAGCTTGTGTTGTGGGCTGGGTTTGGGAAACAGTCATGAGCAGAATCCATGACCTGACTCTTGTCAGCAGATGACTTCTATTTGCACTCGTTAGCACTGCCCTAGCATGAGCTAACACCACCCCCTCGGGTAATTTAAATTTATATAAAAAAAAAAAATACAGAAGAGGGGGGAAAAAAAAAATGAAAAAAAAAAAAAAAACAACCCACAACCAACAACCGTATTTCTATATTTAGGAGGTTAGGATAATCGGGGTGGAAGAGCCCATCTGTTTGACATTCACTCCAGCTGCTGTGGATGCAGAAATTTGTCTATTTTCTTTCCTTTTGCCTATTTCGACTTGTCCTGGCTGACTGTGGCAGACACACAGAGAGCCTGATGTAGGGCCATGGCCATTTAGGTCTGAAACTGTTCACCATCCCATAGGAGTCACTGCAGTTGGCACAACCAGGATCTTTCCCAAGGTAGTGTAAAACAGCTAATGACATTGTATTATTTTATTACTACAACTAACAAATTTTTATAACATCAAAAAGAGAGCAACACAAAGGCAGAAGACAAGATAAGACACATCTTAGACCCCTGTAGCACTCAGTTTTATGAAGGCAGCTTTGGGCTCTCCTTTTGGGAGATCTTCCCATATAAAGCTGAATTTGTGGGATGCCAAGATGCCAACTCGTCCTCAGTGGCACCAACCACTGGATGGAGACATAGCCACACTTCTTTTCAGACTAACCTCTTCTGCCATTTTCATCCTAAAGCTCTATGAAAGTGAGACAAAGCTAAATTCAGAACTAGCCTTTGACCTCCCACCTTCCTGAGATGATCAGCCTCTGGTCCCAAAATAACAGGGATGCAATTGCCTCAGGTAGTCTCTTGATGTTGTTCCTGTCACAGATACAAGTGCCCTCAGCTCTTGCAGGATAAGGCATCATTGGCCCTGTAAACCTAATGCAACTGACACTTATTTTGCTGCTAAAGGCTTCCTTGCAGCATGCAAGGACATGTGGCAGACCACTGGGACCATTCATGTTTATCTTGTTTGGTATAGGTGATTGCTTTTTAATTTCACAATGTTCATCACTGGGGTCATTAGAGGTGCCGGGGATGAGCAGTAAGCCTGGATAAATTTTATGCGATTAATGTGGTGAAAGCCCTGGAAAAAAAAAAAAAAAAGAGAGAAGATTGTCAGAGCAAAATTCAGGGTTTCTACGTTTTCCTGGTGAGATCACACCTGGAGTATTGTGCCCAGTTCTGGGCTCCCCAGTTCGAAACAGACAGGGATATACTAGAGAGTGTCCAACAGAAGGCTATTAAGGGGCTGGAATATTTGTCTTAAGAGGAAAGACTGAGAGGCCCGGGGCTGTTTAGTCTGGAGAACAGAAGGCTGAGAGGAGGTGTTAATGTTTATAAATATAAAATAAAGGGTGGTTGTCAAGAAGATGGTGCTAGTCTCTTCCCAGTAGTGTCCTGCAATAGGACAAGGGGCAAAGATACAAACAGGAACACAGGAAGTTCCACTCAACACAAGACAAAACTTCTTTACTGTAAGGGTGNAGGTTGGACGAGGCCTTGAGTGACCTGTACTAGTGGGAGGTGTCCCTGTCTATGGCAGGGGGTTGGAACTAGATGATCCTTGAGGTCCCTTCCAACCTTACTATTCTATGATTCTATGATTCTATGATTCTATGATTCTATGATTCTATGATTCAATGATTCAATGTCTGGAAGTCCCTTCCAACTCCTGCCATTCTACGATTCTATGCACTGCTAATCCAGCTCCAGTACTTTCTTCTGCTTGACAAATGTACCCTCACCTTCCCAGCCACACTGACCCATCAACTTCCATGTGTGCAAGATCAGGATCTAGTCCACCCCTTGAGGGGCAATAACTGTGTACAGAGATCCAAAACCTTCTCTTTGGAAAAATCCCTCCTCTCCTGTACATTGTGTCAGTTGCTTGCATACAAGTAGCTGATGTACACTGATGACCACGTTTTGCAGGCTTGTCCTCATGATATATCTGGTCTGGGTTTTGATACAGAGCATGGCTTAGATGCATTTCTGATCATTGTAGGATAAGAAAGAGCACCTTACTCTGAGACTCTGGTCCAAAGAGGCCATTTTAGCTATTTGAAGTCACCACGAACAATCCCTTTTCTCAATCAAAAGTCACTGCCTACTACTTTTGCAGCTGCCTCCTACACATCATCCATCCCCAGAGATGGTTTTTTCTCTTCCCAGTTTCCCAGACCACACTAGCCTGAGCTGTCTGTGGTCCTCTGCTAGCTACTCCATTCAATATGCCCATGACCATCATGGCCCCAAACCAGTGGTTTTCTTGGGACATGAGGCCCCTGCACCCATTCCTCTTCTGATAGAAAAGTAAAGGTCTTACAGACTGGATTTTTCTTTCTATGAGGTTCATGAAGTTAGAGGGGTAGGTACAGTTAGGTACTCACTGCTAAGGGAAAAGGCCAGGCTGCACTCAACCCTTTATTAGACGTAAGAGACTCCACACAGGCCATTCTGAAGCACAGATGGGATGGAGATAAGCTCTCGCTGGTTCACAAACTCATAAAACTAATAACTTAACTGTGCTTTTCAGGCTTCCAACAACAAAATGAAAACAAACCAAAAAAAGAAATAAAACAAACCACAAAAAAAAAAAAAAACATCCCAGCAACTGAAAACAAACAATCTGCACCGCAGAACTGAATGGTATTATGCATCACATTTTGTATTTTGAAGTTATGCACCACATAACTTCAAAAGCTGGTTTCCATAATGTGTAACCTTCAAAATATACGCAGAAAAATTGAGATCTTTCTCAGTTTATATTGTTACAACAGCCTTTTGAGATATTAAGGTAGCTCGTACCTATTCCTCTCAGACCCAGGGAAAGTTCTCCTTTCTGTGAGGTTCATTTTTGCCAGGCACTCAATATTTTGTTGGACTAAATGATCTCCAGAGGTCTGTTCCAATCCCTACCATTCTGTGATTTCTGAATTAACAAGGGATGATAAACCAAGAGAAGAATGTGGAAGATACCAGGAAATCTGAGAAATCTCAGAAGATGAAGATATAAACAAAACATGAAGTAAAACTCATGGCTGGGGGGGGGTTCAATTTTTCAATTCATGTTAGTTTCCTCTATATGCAAGGGGAAAAGGACAACATGATATTATGTCAGAATCATAGAATTGTTTCAGTTGGAAAAGGCATCTACAATTGAGTCCAACCATCAACCTAACACCATCATACCCATGAAGCCGTGTCCTGAAGTGCCATGTCCACACACTTCTTTAATACCTCCAGGGACGGTGATTCCATCACCTCCCTGGGCAACCTATTCTAACATCTGACCACTCTTCCTGTAAATATTTATTTTTCCTAATATACAACCTAAACCTAAAGAGTTTCAGCCCATTTCCTCTTATCCTATCACCTGATACTAGGAAAAAGAAACCAACTGCTACCTCGCTGCAACCTCCTTTTAGGAAAGCTTCAGGTGAACACTCTTGGTATTTGATGAAAACAGAAATAGTGCAAGCTAGTGCAGTATTTATATCATTGCCTCCCCCCGCCCCACCCCAGCACCAGCTGAAAGATGCACTACCTCACAACTGCAGATGAGGAAACGCAATTCACAGAATCACAGCATCACAGCATCACAATGTTAGGGGCTGGAAGGGACCTCGAAAGATCATCTAGTCCAACTCCCTCTGCCAGAGCAGCATCACCTATACCAGATCACACATTCTCTTGTATGTTCACTTTCATGAAAGATAAATTCCCTTTGTTCTGTATTTTGAGCCCTAATTCAGCAAGCCACTTAAACATATGCTGAAGTTCATCATTTGCCACTTTACCACTTACGCATCTACTCCAGAACATGCCTGAAGTCAAGCATATGCACAGCACCCTGCTGACTGTGGCCCTTAGATCTTTCAGTTCATTTCTGCAACTGTTTTAATTTAGTGACGTGAATGTGCAAGGAAGCAACACATTTTAAGCTATTTTAGCACACGCTGGCAAAACTGAAATTTGAACTTGCCTATCCACGTAAATAATCAGGAAAAAAATATTTAAAAGTAATAGCTAATCCTTGATACCTTTTGGAAACAGCTTGATTCTAACAAAGACTTGAAGCTGTCAAGATAGTGAAATACTATGGCATAAACTTTCGCTCTGTATCAGTGCCAAGCAACTAAATCTGGAGCTGAAATATTGCTCCCCCAAAAGGGAGACAAAAAAAAAAAAAAAAAAACCCACCCTGCCCATAAGCATGTGGTATGTCAAATATCATTTGTAGAAGCTATTCAGTAAGTAATTTCAAATAAGTAAAATGCAAAGAAACCACAGGATGTTCACAAACAATTTGCAAGTAGAAATGGAAGAGGAATTCATTAAATAAATTATTTGCTATAAATTATTCACCTACCTCTAATCTTACTTCCACTTAGACTATAAAATTCATGCCATAAAAGATATAGGATACATAACAAGGCATCATTAACTTATGCATTTCCCAGTGCTGCTTTATTTTGACTGTCCAGTTATATTATTGCATTAAGACAGCCTTTTGTCTCTAATGTACTTTGAGTGTAATACATTTTTGTTTTAAAAGCTGAGCTAAGGAGACCTGGTCCAATTTTAGACTGTGATTTGATTTGGAGCTCCAAGGCTGAATAACTCTTAAAATCAGAGAGGAGAATACAAGCTGTTCCCTGAGCAAAACCAACATGAATAGAAACCTTATACAGTTGGCTAGTTTAATGAGAATTCTACAATTTGGGTCCATTTTACATAAACTCACAGTGAGGAAAGAGTGGGGGGTTGTAGCCCTCAAGCCTCAGAGTGAACATTCTCTTCAAGGTGAGAGTTGCAGGAGGCATGCGCCAGAGAGCCACGAGAAGATCGGGAGCTAGGAGCAGATCACAGGCAGGAGATGGCAGTGGCTCCCTGAGCCCCACTGAACCTGCACCAGATTAGCAGCATCCCCACCTCAGTCATTTTTTCCTTCCTGCAGCTGCAAGACAAGATGCCAGCTGTGCCTGGGCTATATGGCCAGAGGAAGTAATTTCAGAAAGAAACTTAGAATGCAGTATACAGTTCTTTTTAGCCATAAAAACAAAACTCCAGAAAAAGTTCCCACTCAGAACTAAGGATGAAGGCAGCTTTTTCAACTTGTTTGTGTCCTGACTTGTTCTAAGTGACAGCAGCCATACTCCGCCACTTGTTTGGTCTCTCAGAAGTTGCTTAGATTTAATTTTTTTAATACCATATTTGCTTACTTTAAAATTCTGATGATTGTCACCAAATGTCTCCGTTTGTGGAAAGCTGATGCAAACTGTGGCTATTTGGTTATGGAAGGAGTGAAAAAAATGGTTCTTGCAGTTGTCAAAATAATGTCCCAGTTGCCTCCAGAGCAAATGCTGTCACTGCTGTTGGCAACGGGTTGCAATGAAACACTACATCTCACCAGCCATACACATCTTCCCTCCTTGGAAATGAAAGGAAAGATGAGTTTGGAACACTTAAGTCATCCTGAACTGACTCGTAGCAGGCTTAGTCCTTGGTGGGGCTCAGGTTCATTTAATCAAGCCACAGCACAGAGTCACAGAATCATAGAATGATAGGGGTTGGAAGGGACCTCTGGAGATCACCTAGTCCAAACCCCTGCTAAAGCTGCATACAGTGTTGTTACACGCCAGTATTTCCACAGTACTTATGAGCACATTACAAGCCTCTCAGCACAGGGTCAGAGGCAGCAAGGACACAGGGTTCATTCACACCAGAGACCTTTCAAGACTCTGGTCACAGCTCCTGACTCACAGACCTTCTTGAAAGCTAAACAGTCTTTACAATGGCCCTTGCTACATCAAACATGGAGACAATAGCTATGGCACTGCTGATAAGACTGCGTCTTCTCCTTATTTCAACAAAAAATCATGTCAGCTACGTTCCTTAAAAAGGATATGAGTGAACTGTGTGCTTAATTCCCACAGGTACCTTATAAAACCCCAGTTGTAACAGCCAACATTTCCAGAGTGAAGCCACAGTATGGCAAGAAAGTGGATAAGGAGGAAGGGCTACATTTGGCCAGATGGAGACTTAAGGTTCCCTCAAGCAACAAAAACAATTCTTCAAAATGCAGGAGGACCAGATCCACATAACAGTGCCCTAGCTAGCACATCTCCACCATCCATGGCAAAACTCACCCAGAAACACAAACCAAAGGCAAGCCAGTAGTGCAGCTGACTGTCTTGGACCCCTTGAGTCAAGCCTGAGTGATAAGCTATCCCTGGCTGACCTCATAGCAGAACCCACCAGTGGGGCAAGGCTTCCTCCAACACATCCTCAAGCCACAGATGGTTTAAGACCATCATCACACAGGATCACAGAATGTTAGGGGTTGGAAAGGTCCTTGAAAGATCATCTAGTCCAACTTCCATGACAGAGCAAGATCAGCTACAGTAGGTCACACAGGAACTCATCTGGGCATGTTTTGAATGTCTTCAGAGAAGGGGACTCCACAACCTCTCTGGGAATCCTGTTCCAGTGCCCTTTCAGCCTCACAGTAGAAAAGAAGCTCCTATCACAGAATCACAGAAGCACAGAATTAACCAGGTTGGAAAAGATCTCTAGGATCATGGAGTCCAACCTATCACTTAACCCTTCTAATTAACTAGAATTAACTCCATCTTGCACCCATTTCCCCTTGTCCTGTCCTTAGGCATCACTGAGAAGAGCCTGGCTTTGTCCTCCCAACACAAGTCCTTCACCAATTTATCACAGACTGCACCGAGTACGTGAACAGGCAGTAAAGCAGAAACAAGGACAGATATCCTCTCTCCAGTGCCACCTCTCTGAGGGTCCCATGCATGACTTTCATTGTGGACGAGGCCAAGGAAACGATGGGAGTAGAACTGCACTCTACGTAGTCACTGAAAATTTTCTTTAAACCCCCAAATCAATAACCATCCAGGAATCACTGCCACAAAAACTCAGAAGGGAAAGTACTCAGCAGGCCACTGACTAAATCAGCAGCCAGCACATTCCTGTGGAGAGGGCATGGGCTGGCAGTCAGGAGATACAGACTCCAGCCCCAGGTGGGACATGGGAATCCTGCATGACCATGGGCAAGGCACTTCCCATTTCTGGGCTTCAGCTTTCCTATCAGCTGCACAATGATCTAGATAACATGACTGTTCCCTAAGTCAGCAGAGAGAAGGATTATACAGAGATCAGCATTAAAAAACATGGGTGGAGACCAGCACAGATATGAAAGATCCTGAAAATCATGTGGGCCTCCTTCATGCTCCTCATCTCCTTCTCTAAAGGATCAAAAATAATATACCCTTTCTACAAAAGCAGCACACATAAGACACACATTTAGACCACTGTGCAAACAATCATCAACTTTTGTCCAAGGCAGGAAAACAGCACCCTGTGCTACAGAGGGGGAGAAAGACAAAGAGGTCTGAAGTCACCCTGGAGTAAGGAAGGGATCCGGGTCTTTGGGACATATTCAGCTGTGGTATGAATACTGAGTATGAATACTGATGTTAGCCACAGTCAGGAAGGTCAGGAATAACTGGCAGAGTTCTGACCAGCCTGATCTGGAGGTTCATCAAGTGTTAGATACATATATATATAGATATATATATATATACACACATATATATATACACATATATATAATTTTTTAAATTTATATATATATATATATACTTTTTTTTTATATATACATTTATATTTATATGACAAGCACTTATCTTCCTGCATGTCAAACAACTCATTTCAACAAACAACTAATTTCAAACCACTAAACAAATGGCAGGACACTGCAGCAGAAGCAACCCTCAGGAAGGACAAGACAAAACACCTTTTCAGTCATTTCATTTTGCAGCTGTTTTGGCTAGCTAAGCTATCACCTTTTGCCTGCCTGGGGGTGTCACATGCTCCTTTTACTCACCTAGGAGACCAATCTGTCACTAGGGCCACTCAACTTGTTCCTGACCTTCAGCGTGTTTTCTACCCCTTTTACCTGCTCAGGGCATGGGGACCCAGTGGCAGCAGGTGGGAGTAGATCCTATATCTCCTGGTGCTCACAGCCAAAAGAGAAAGAGAAAAGTCAACCAACAAAAAAATAAAAACAAAAACAAAAAAAAAAAAATCAACCCAACAACAAATCAAAAAACCTCCCTCCATCCCCACTCCCCACAGCACCTGGTTTCTCCCTTACATGCATAGCATCACTGCTGCTAAATTGCAGCCTCAGGGAAAAGAAAGAGGCCCAAAAGGCAGCTAGGAAACCCACCGTCCATTGGTTTCCCTCCATGCAAGGCAAGCGGGCTCCTTCTGCTGCAGTGACTTGGCAAGAACACCTCGCTCTGACTCAGCACCTCTCCGGCACCTCCTGTCAATTATGCCCACAAACTGCTGATGCCGGAAAGGCTTTTTGCAATTAGGATGCATGGCAAGGCAGTGGGAAGCCTCATCTCCCCCCCTTCACCTGCAGTGGTCCACCGCTCCAGTTTAGCCCTCTAGCTTAGAGCTGGAGCTACCAGAGAGGGTGAATGAGGTGGCGTGTGGGGGAGTGTTAGTGCAAGAAGGCTGAAGGATGGGGATCAGGGTGGGCAGGNAAGTCCTTCACCAATTTATCACAGACTGCACCGAGTACGTGAACAGGCAGTAAAGCAGAAACAAGGACAGATATCCTCTCTCCAGTGCCACCTCTCTGAGGGTCCCATGCATGACTTTCATTGTGGACGAGGCCAAGGAAACGATGGGAGTAGAACTGCACTCTACGTAGTCACTGAAAATTTTCTTTAAACCCCAAAATCAATAACCATCCAGGAATCACTGCCACAAAATCTCAGAAGGGAAAGTACTCAGCAGGCCACTGACTAAATCAGCAGCCAGCACATTCCTGTGGAGAGGGCATGGGCTGGCAGTCAGGAGATACAGACTCCAGCCCCAGGTGGGACATGGGAATCCTGCATGACCATGGGCAAGGCACTTCCCATTTCTGGGCTTCAGCTTTCCTATCAGCTGCACAATGATCTAGATAACATGACTGTTCCCTAAGTCAGCAGAGAGAAGGATTATACAGAGATCAGCATTAAAAAACATGGGTGGAGACCAGCACAGATATGAAAGATCCTGAAAATCATGTGGGCCTCCTTCATGCTCCTCATCTCCTTCTCTAAAGGATCAAAAATAATATACCCTTTCTACAAAAGCAGCACACATAAGGCACACATTTAGACCACTGTGCAAACAATCATCAACTTTTGTCCAAGGCAGGAAAACAGCACCCTGTGCTACAGAGGGGGAGAAAGACAAAGAGGTCTGAAGTCACCCTGGAGTAAGGAAGGGATCCGGGTCTTTGGGACATATTCAGCTGTGGTATGAATACTGAGTATGAATACTGATGTTAGCCACAGTCAGGAAGGTCAGGAATAACTGGCAGAGTTCTGACCAGCCTGATCTGGAGGTTCATCAAGTGTTAGATACATATATATATAGATATATATNAATCAAAAAACCTCCCTCCATCCCCACTCCCCACAGCACCTGGTTTCTCCCTTACATGCATAGCATCACTGCTGCTAAATTGCAGCCTCAGGGAAAAGAAAGAGGCCCAAAAGGCAGCTAGGAAACCCACCGTCCATTGGTTTCCCTCCATGCAAGGCAAGCGGGCTCCTTCTGCTGCAGTGACTTGGCAAGAACACCTCGCTCTGACTCAGCACCTCTCCGGCACCTCCTGTCAATTATGCCCACAAACTGCTGATGCCGGAAAGGCTTTTTGCAATTAGGATGCATGGCAAGGCAGTGGGAAGCCTCATCTCCCCCCCTTCACCTGCAGTGGTCCACCGCTCCAGTTTAGCCCTCTAGCTTAGAGCTGGAGCTACCAGAGAGGGTGAATGAGGTGGCGTGTGGGGGAGTGTTAGTGCAAGAAGGCTGAAGGATGGGGATCAGGGTGGGCAGGGGAAGCCCAAGGTGGGTTCATTCTGTGGATAAACAGACAGCTGCTGTCAATGTGGTAACTGAAATGCAGTCTCACCTAAAAAAGAAAAAAAAAAAAATCTTTAAAAATAAATAAAAGCAACCACTGGGAATAGACACAAGGGCTGCAAGAACAGATGAGACTACACAATAAAAAAGCTACTGAAAAACTAACTAACGTGGAGCGTTCCCCAAAGAACAAGCAAAATGCAGCCTTGCTGCAACTGCGTGCAGCTGAGAAACACAAGCTGACACTCTGTGTCCGAGGCATTTTCAGCACAGGAAAAGGAGGTGCTGATTGCAGATGAATCCAGTAATAAGGGCCCAGGGCACACCAGCTGTTTCAGGGGCAAAAAGAAGGGCTGCCCTTGACAAGCCAAGGACATGACAATTCTGCAGAAAGACTGAGGCTATTCTGTCCCTTTGCCAAGTAGCCAAGGTCCTCTTAACCTCTCTGAGCCACTAGCTCCCAACTTGGCCAGAAAGCCAAGCAGGCTTGCAGGCTAGCAGCTCCACAGCCATCAGAGACATTCAGACAAAATCCTGCCAAAATGGCAACGTTCAAACACACACTCAACTATGGAAGAAGCCCAGGAGCCGCACAAGCCCAGCACCACCCTGCAGGAAGCCCTCTGGCATCTTCTCTCACAGAGAAAGAGAAGATTTAGTTTTGCAGAGCTTCACTGAAACCTGGTCAGCCACCCAGCCCTGTCTCCTTCTGTAAGGGCCACAGGGAGCTGCAGGACCCCATTATTGGCACAGGCAGTGAGAGGCAGCAGAGAGTAATGCACAGGGGCCCGAGGGACTCAGAGCGTTCCCTGAAGGAGCACTCAGGGATCTTTTATCAAAGGAGCAGGACTGTATTTTCTGAAATATCACTTCAAACAAACATTTCATAGAGCATGGGTAATGCTGATAGATCACACAGGAACACAGGTCAGAGCAGGAAGAATCGCTGAATCATTAAGGTTGGAAAAGATCTCCAAGATCATCAAATCCAACTGTCAACCCAACAGCACCATGCACATTAAACTATGTCCCAGAGTGCCATGTCTACACAGTATTTGAACATCTCCAGGGATGGTGACTCCACTACCTCCCTGAGCAGCCTATACTAATGCCTGACCACTCTTTCAGTGAAGAAATTTGTCTTGGTATCCATCTACCCTGGTGCAATTTGAAACCATTTCCTCCTGTGTGAAGCTGGAGTAAAAGCTTCATTTCAGATTAGATGCTGAAATTTGCAGTGAACCATTCACTACAAACACTTTATACAGCACAGGAAATGGATGAAACAGCCACACTAACCAACAGCCTAAGTGTCCAATATTTCTCCTAGTCCATGGGCCCATGGCTGCAGAATTCATCACAGAGTAATGCCCTACCTGGAAATCTAGCATGGACAAAAGGGTAGAGATATGCACCTGCTAGATGAATAGACTAGACATCAGGAGGAAATTCTTCCCCATGAGTGTGGGTGAGGCACTAGAACAGATTGCCCAGAGAAGCTGTGGAAGCTCCAAGTATGGAAATGTTCAAAGTCAGGCTGGACAGTGCCTTGAGCCACCTGGTCTAGTAGTAGGAGGTGTCCCTGCCCATGGCAGGGTGGTTGAAATGAGATGATCTTTAAGGCCCCTTCCAACCCAAACCATTCTGTGAGTAATGCCCAGGTTCCATCTAGACAGCCAAAGCTGAGAGGGAGAAACCTTAAATAAAACTCGAATCTCGCTACAGCAACCTGGATTTATCAAAGGTCTCCTGATCAGGTAAGGCGTATCTGCTGCACAGCATGGAGTGAAAGCAAAAGAACAACGAAGTCAAAGAAAACAGCAAAAAATAGAGACTTCAGCAACATGTGCAGGAATTAGCTAAATGTCACAGCAGGTTACAATTTTGCAGCGTCATAAAGAGCATAGGTAAGGGTTTGGAACACTCAGTTCCAGGGCGCTCGGAAGCTAAAACACTGCAATTGATGCAAAGAGCAACCAGAGTCAGAAAGTAACAGTGACCACTACATAATCAAATTTAAGTTCCTCTGTGAGAAAAACAGTGAGAGAGCTTTGCATCATGCCTCTTAGACATAAGTAAAAGATGGTTAAAATAGCTTAATTCCAATAGCAGAGGAAACAAAAAGTTGTTACACTGTATGGTGGTGTGTTGAAGGCAATCTCAGCATCACCACAGAAAAGGTACTTGGTGGCCCTGAGCAAGAAAAAAAAAAAAAAAAACCTACTGAGAAGCAAGAAAGTACATTGTGTGGTCAAACAAAAGGAACAAAAAGTCATTCAGTCTAAGCACTTGCTTCATAAAGATGGTAGCTAGGAGAGGTGAGAACAAAATTGAAGGCCAAATTGAAAAAGTAAAAAAAAAAAAAAAAGAATCATTTCAATATATTCAAAGAACAAGTCAAGGAGTGCTGAACAGTAGGAGAATGACATTTGTCAAGTAGCTGTGCTGCTAGCAAAGGTAGGCAAGTTCTTGCTAAGCCAGGTGTTTCTTGAAGTTAGCAATGATTGCCCCAAGAGAGGACACAGGCTAATCTGGAACTTGCAGCAGGGATTGGTTTAACCAGGCAAGTTCCCTAAACCACTAAAATTACACACCAGAAGACAAATCAGCTTGATCTTTCCTCAGAGGAACTTTTTGGCCCTTCAATCCACTTGAATTTTGGAAGGGAAACGACAGGAGTAAGTGATTAATTTTCAGGCACTTCAAAGTACACCTGCTAAACCACTCTGGGCAAGATGTTCAATGCCAGCCCCGTTCCATGATTGCCTGAGGTAGGAACCATCAGCCCACCACTCCAGCCTCATCTCCAAGTAGGGTTCAAGACATCCACGTCCAGGATGAGTCCAGAGCTGCTGCACCACGATTCAGTGCCCAGGCTTCGAGGCATAGAAGCCTCTCTCCCCCTGCCCTCACTCTGGCCCTGATTGCAAGGGATTAACCCCCAGGTTTCATACCAGCTCTAGGGTGGTTTAATCTATTCCTTAATATCTGGGAGAGAGACAGGGAGCTGGCAAAGTGATTTGGTCTGGCTGAGACAAAAGAAGATTGAGAGACTTTCCAAGGGATCTGACAAAGCTGGGCAAGTGGGCAGCAAGATGAAATTCAACATTACCAAACGGACAGTAATAAGAACTTGAGAGACTAATCTGAACTCTTCATATGCCATGGGGCTCTAATTCAACTGTAATCACTTGAGGATCTTGGTATGACTGTGAAGGGCTCAATGAAAACATCTGTTCAACAGACAACCATGGTAAAAAAAGCAAACACACTGCTAGGATATCAAAAAGCAGAAGCAAAAAGGATGCTGGAAGCATTAAAATGCCACTGTGAACACCAACAGCATAGCCTCAGCTGGAATTGCTGTGCTTGGTTCTGGGTGGCACACCTGAAATTACAGAGGGCACAGAAAGGATTCATCATTCACCAGTCAATAACTGGTCAAGCACAGTTGAGATTTGGACAATTTAATCTATAAAGGAATTAGTTAAAAAGGAAATATATATATATAT
>WBNM01040344.1:9022-58107 GCA_013399055.1 Ramphastos sulfuratus
ATGAAAAGCTCAACATGAGCCAGCAGTGTGCGCATGCAGCCCAGACAGCAACTGAGTCCTGGGCCGCATCAAGAGAAGCGTGGCCAGCAGGGCCAGGGAGGTGATTCTCCCGCTTTACTCTCTCTCATTCAAGTTAGTCAAGAAAGGAAAAAAGGTCCAGACATTAAGGAAGACTAGGCATTGCTCAGTAAGCCATAAAATCAAATGCACAGACCTCCCCTCTGCTAATAAATGACCCATTTTCCCATCCAGGTAGGACGAGAAGTGCAAGGATTGGATAAACAACATGACTTTGTTTTCTTGTCAGCGTGTCTTAAGGTTCAGATCTTCAAATTCCAGCATCATAGTTGCTTACAAGGTGGGCTTTTTAGCAGTGAGGTAAATGTCATCAAGTATCATCAACAAAGATTGCAGAATCATAGAATCATAGAATAGTTTGGGTTGGAAGGGACCTCCAAAGGTCATCTAGTCCAACCGCCTTGCAGTCAGCAGGGATATTCTCCACTAGATCAGGTTGTTCAGAGCCTTGTCAAGCCTGACCTTGAATATCTCCAGGGACTGGACCTCAACTACCTCTCTGGGCAACCTGTTCCAGTGTTCCACTACCGTCATGCTGAAGAACTTGTTTGTAATATCCGTTCTAAATCTCCTCTAATTTCAAACCATTGCTTCTCATCACTACAGGCCTTTAAACAGTCCCTCTGCAGCCTTCTTGTAGGACCCCTTCAGGTAGTGGAAGGCCACTATTAGGTCTTCCCAGAGCCTTGTCTTCTCCAGGTTGAACAGCCCCAGTGCCCTCATCCTGTCCTTGTGGGAGAGGTGCTCCAGCTCCCTTATCATTTTTGTGGCCCTCCTCTGGTCCTGCTCCATCAGGTCCATGTCCTTCCTCTGTTGAGGGCTCCAGAGCTGGATACACAGTACTCCAGGTGAGGTCTTATCAGTATATAAAGTGGCAGAATCATCTCTTGTGATCTGCTGGCCACACTGATGCAGTTTAAGATGTCATTGGCCTTCTGAGCTGCAAGCACACACCGTTGGCTCACATCCAGCTTCTCATCCACCAGCACCCCCAAGTCCTTTTCTGCAGGGTTGCTCTCAATCTCATTATCCCCCAGCCTGTACTGATACTTAGGATAGCCCCAGCTGGGTGCAGGACTTCACAATTTGCTTTATTGAAGATCATGAGATTCCCCTCAGTCCACCTCTCAGCACATGTTTTATATGTGCCATTCCCTTTTCGCCCAAATGTAAATGAAGTGTGCATTTCAGATTGTTGGTATTTTACATATCTTGCGTTATTATGTAGGAGTGGAAGCTAGGTTAGTCCATTCACATTCTGTCTGAGGAACAGAAACATTCTCTGATGAGACAGGGAACTGAAGCATACTAATGCAGTTGAAATTTTTCAGCTCTTAGAACAGACAGAAAAGATTGTTCCAAGGAACAAAACTAGAATAGCTAGTGTTACTGTCTGAACAAGCACAGTACGGAGGCAAGTGGTCTGCATCTCTGGCCTGGTGCTGTGTTCTGTTTCATTTTTATCAGCTGAGCTGTGGAGGACATATCCAAGCAGAATATGCAGGCTCTTGGTGGTGTGCTCCTTCTGCTGATCTGGTTCCTGGTGTCAGCGACTATTGTATCAGTCCTGCTATCTGCTGAATGAAAAGCAGAAGTGAGGTTTTAAATTCTTTTGGTCATTAGAGGATGGTCTTTCTCCTTCACAAGTATTAACAGAAAGCAATGATGATATCTGGGGCAAGTTTCCGGTATATGTATTTATCTGACAAAGAGAAGTGGGTAGAGGAAATTCATCTAACAGGAGTTTATCTAACAGCTTGCCTGCAGCTATATTGTTTCCCTTGCTACGCTCATGTGTTGTGACTGCCTGGCCTTCCTTTCATCAGATCAGGGCTCTGTCCACCCTGTGTGGTTTAATTACATTTCTTCTTTTAATAAAAGTAATTAGTGAAGGTTTCTTATGAGGCTCAGAGGAAAATAATTGAGCACTTTTCTTGTGCATTGTTGCTTATTTTTAACCTGAGTCTGCTACACTGTGTAGATGTGCCTAATGTAGAAAGGATTTTGCAGTGCGTCAGGGAGACAGATGTATTTCATTTGTGATTTCAGTGATTTCTACATATGAGAGGATCCTGTCATGGAGGCAGGGAATTAATTGGCCGAGGCAATTAATTATTTCATTTTCCTGAAAACCCAGCCCCAAACTATATACAGAACTAGTTTAGGTTTATTTTCAGGCATAATTCCATTGGGAAAAATCTTCACAGGATGCTATCGGCAAGTTTAGATTTGGGAAGTCAGAAAATGGAAAAGGCTAAGCAACAAACACAGGTTTACCCCACTAAAAGGTAGGCTGAGCAGACAATTAAGGGAACAGCAGGCTTTACTCACAGAGGTGAAAGAGGAAATTGGAGATGATCCCTTGCTGGATTTCTGTACGGCTCAGCTGCCTTCTGACACTGCAAGTAATATCCAATTGTGGATCCAAACAGCAAAAGTCCAAGGCAGGTGGAAAAGCCGCCAAAGTCAGAAGTGTCTTAAGCACTTCTTCCATGAGTAGGATGATTGTGGAATGATGCTGCCTCAGCAGTTGCAGGGGAGAGCCAAACTATTAACGTCTTCCCAGCTGTGATAGCAACCAGGAAGTTGGCTGCAGTATGGTCTGAAAGTAGTCAGGTCCAGGTGCCGCTGGCAGCTCTTTTAAATGGACCCCAGGACTTGCCAAGCTTGCAAATTTGCACAGGATAGTGCAAAAGTGGGGAGAACTATCCTAAGGCAGGGACGGTGCAAAACCAAGAGCTGTGCAAAAAGGTAGGAGCCATCCAAAAGCGAAGACAGTCCAAAACAGGAACTCTGTCAAGGTGGGAACTCTTTCAAGGCGGGAACATCACACCTTTTCCCTTGCTCTAGCTTTTCTAGACAAAGTGTCCATTTGCCGTTTTATACTGGGTGCGAAGAACCCACCCAACCACCAGCCTGATTCCCTGCGCAGGCTTCCACACAGGTCAGTACACGTGTGGAGAAAGGCACCTCTTGCTGTTCCCCTTTCAAGCCTGTGGTGAGGGAGAGGAGTAGGGGGGAAAGCAGTTTTTGTGCATTCTTCTCCTCCCCATTCAGCCTCCCAGAGGTGGAGGAGAGGGGGAGAAGGAAGGAATTTGGAGTGCTTTACAACAGATCCTTAAAGATGTCTGTGTATGAAATGAATGCAGCTGCTCAGGTTGTTGCCTAAAAGAACAAGCATACAGAAATTAAATATGCCATTAAGATGGTCTCATTTTCAGCCTATTCTCACTGATGTGAGCCTCCATCTGTCTGGCCAGCCCTGAACCTTCACTGTCGCTTACCACCCATACCTCACCCATATCTCTCTTCTGACAGATCACTACAAACTATAGGCTATCTGTAAGGAGACCCCAAACCACTGCTCCTTTCCACACCAGCTTGTAGCTTAGTTCCCCACTCTGCAAGACAGCTAAATGAGGGTGCAAAACCAAATCTGAGCAGAGAAAGTAAGTAAATCACCTTAGGCGGCACTCTGGTGTCTGCTTCTTCCCACTGCATAGGCTGTCCCAGATGAAAGCTTAAGATTTCAAACTGTTGTATAAAGGCACTCAAAGACCTTTCCCAATCCTTCATGATGGAATCTTGAAATTCTAAGCCTGACTTCCATATACCCCTTGGAAAAACACCTCCTCTTCTTTTGCCCTGTTCCTGATGGAGTGACTTTACAGTGCCACTGCCTCAGAGGTGTGGCAAGTGGGCCTGTGCAGGAAGTAGGACTATCCAGGTGGGTTGAGCCATGGCCAAGAGGTTTCTGTTGGCAAATTTAAGATATTTTTTTGAAGTGACCTGAGGCTCTGGTCTGTCATTTTTTGTTTGGTACTTCATGGTTTAAAAATACCTTGTACTTTTTTGTAAAATACTCTGCCTTGAATCATCAAAGGGTGATTGAAATCACCCCAAAGATAGCATGAGTTCAGCCAATGACTTTAATCTGTGTGCTCCTATTTCCTGTGGTCTGTTCTTGGGCCAGACTGTGCTTTATCCAAGCAGGCACAATGTGCATCACTACATATATGATGGAAGTCTTGAAAGTTTCTCACTGTGCTGCTGTGCCCAATGTGTTGCTACTAAGATGTGAACTTAACTGAATTTGCGGCTCTGACATAGAAGGGTGTGGAGATGGAAGGACATAGCAAGGATCCCTTTATTCCTCTGGCCTCCCTTCCACATGCTCCATCAGATTTGACTGGGTGCAGGGGAGCATCATCCAAGGTTGCTCTGTTAAAGAGCTGGGCGAATGCTTCTCCAGGTGAGACTGAGCACAGTCAATGACAATACAGGTGTGCATTACAGTGAGTGCTGGCACTGAGACTTTGTGCCATCACTCTTCAGCTGGGAACATGTCATAGTTTTGTATCTGTAAGAATTTTGGCTGCTGAAGAGTGGATGGCAGCTTGATCTGGGTTTTGGTGTCTCTCAGAGAAGTAATTCTTTTTGCTCTTGGAGAGAGCAAAAAGATCTCCAGTGGTACTCAAGAATCTCATTTAGATTTCTGTGCTAGATTTTGCCCATGTCCTTTCTGATGCAGCTAGGAATTTGTTACTATTTAACCTTGAACCTGAAAAGTTTTTGCTAGTTCAAAGGCTGAAATACTTCTAACTGAAAAAGCTGTCACTTCCAATTCATCTGAGAAAGAACTAAAGCAATCCCACAAGTTCACTTTTCTTTGCTAAATACTGAGTATAAATCGTTTAAGGCAGACTTCCCTCAGCTAGAGCAATGCTCTAGAGGGCAGGCTTTGCTTGTATTAGAAAGAAGCAAGCCCAAATAACATTTCAACAATTTAGCTTTCTTTTTATTCATAAATCAGGCAAATCAATGGTTGTTTAAAATGTGAAGGCTTTAATTTGCTGGCATTACATGAGAAGTAAAGGCAGCATTAAATTAAAGATACTAGTCTGATGAGATCATCATGTCTCTGTGAATATGCAAGTCACCTTTTCAGTTAGTATGGGCTTTTCTTTCCCATTGGTATTAAGTAGGTTTTGTGTTGAAAATTAGAAAAGGTCATCATATAGAAAACCAGATATTTTAATATTTGTTGTTGAGCTGGTTGCAGTTTCAGAGAATACAACATTTTAACTTGTAAGGAATTTGCTGGGAGGTCTCTGATGGTCACATTAGCAGTGGTATTTGTCACCTGGTCTTGTCTTAATTGGTGGTGAAAAATTCAGAGGTGACATTGTCCTATCCCACAAAGTTTGAGTTACTTTTTATAGCTGCACACTTAGAGACTGATAGATGGTTGGGAGGATTTAAATACTCTTTAATTATAGATGTTTGTAATTCAAATATCAGTGTGGTCTGAAATGATATAACTGTACTGTGATCAGTGGAATTGGACAATCTACTTTTCCTGAGGATATTCTTGGATCTGCTGTGGGCACAGTCCTGGTGTCACAACCTGTATGTAATATGCAGGTGGACTCTGCAGTAACAGAGGCTCAGCAGTACTCTGGCATAGTGAAGAACAGCATTTCTTCTTGCTTGTGCACCTGCTGACCCACTTCTGGTCAGCTCTGCACTCAGCTGAGATGTACCAACATGCACTCAATTGCCAAAATTAGTGTCTTGAGTGAGTAATCCTGGAGACTGCAGTCTGCAAGAATGCAAAAGGAAGCTGACTTCATTCAGTGTTATATGATTCTGTTTCTCATACATAAACGCTAAGGGAAAAAAATTAGAAAGATAAAGAAAAGCTCTAGACTGATGAATTAGATCCTGTTTTCCTTTTATTTGCTCCTGAGCTGGTCAGTAAGGTTAGAGAAATAATAATCTTTATGTGTGGCTGTGCTTCAACTGAGTGAGGAGGTTGAAATCTGTAAAAAGAAGATGAGAGACGGTATATTTAAATATCAGTTTGAAATGTTTGTGTTCCAGTTATGGTGTGTTTATATAGCAATTTTGCTTTTTTCTTTCTCTCTGGCGTGTGGTGATTTTTTTTTTCCCCCTTCCCCTCAGACTTTACAGCTCACCTTTTAAGGCATTCACAGTCTGTGGACATGGGGCAAAATGATTAATAGCCTGTATTGATTTTTTTAAAATGAGGAGATACAGTAGCATGAAGCAGGGAACAGCAGACTTAAATTTTCCATTATGTTTTCACTCCTGGAGAGAGTGCTTGGAAATGATTATTTCTATTGGAATGTCAGTGAGCTTCTGAATATTAACAATCTTTTCTTGTGTTTCTTTTAAGGCTGATAAATGCTTCCATTTATGTTTTTTTTCTCCTGCTAAATTCTTGATTCTTTTAGGAAGTGATCATGTTAAATGAGATTTTAAAACAAAGTGTCAGAAGAAATAGATGAGTTGTCTGTCTGTCTGTACACGATTACCAAATTAACTGTACATTAAAATGGTGAGCAATGAAGCATGCAGATAGAAAAGATCATTTTTAAGGGATCTATGAAATTTAGAAAACCAATTACTATTCTGCCAATGGAGAATTTTTCACTAAACTTGTCCCAGTAAAAGTTTAAATGCCTATTAATTAACGTTTAACTGATTCTTAATGACAGTGAGGTCTAGTGACAGTGTGACTTCCACATCAAAATTGAGTCTAGTGTCGGCTCTGTGGAGTGGGGAGATACATCACTGTTAATATGGTAGTTCATTTATTACCCTGGTGTCTTCATTTAGCAGCATTCAAGGGCAGTGAAGTGAGAATATCATCATCAGTTTGGGTAGGAATTTAAATTAGAGGTATGTCAATATGGTGTCTGTGCACCAGTCTGAAGGTCAGGGAGAAAGGCAAGAGGAGCTTCAGGAACTGGGAACTGTGGGAGACTGCTGACCTCAGCCACTCTCGGCCACAAGCTGCTGCAAGCAAACCCTGACCCTAGGCCAGGGAGATACCTTGTGCTTCAGGTACCATTGCCGCTAGAGGCATATGAGATACCTAAACCACCTTCCACTAACATCTCTTTTACAGCTCTGCATGGAGCAAAGCTGTGTTCTAGAGTTTTTTCCTCTTGTCCTGTCTTTGTTGTAATTATGGTTGCCAGTGAGCCACTAAGTGTATTTTATGCTTCAGATTTTAACACAGACCTAAATTCCTGTCTTTATCCCAGTTCACCCTGCCCACACCATTGAAAGAAGGAAAAAAAAAAACCAAAACAAACCAACCCCACGAAACCAAAAGCAAAAAAACAAACTAAAAACATCACTGTTGCTGCTGAGGGACAGCTTTGTCTCATAGAGGGGCCTGAGTACAACCAGCACCAGTAGGGGAAACAAAGCCCGTGTTTCTATCTGCCACCTGGATTCAAATAGACCATCTTGCTGTAAGACTACAGGAGCAAACACAAGCCAATGCTGACCTCCAGCAGCCATGTCATATTCTAAGGCATAGAATGCAAACTTAGTGGGCTAAACAGTGCTCTCAAATGTGTGTAAAGGTGATAGGTCCTGTCAATACCCATGATTATTTTGATTCTGCAGAAATTTATGGGACAGTTTTTGCCTTCTGTATGATTCATGAAGGAATTTTGTCAGTACACTATTTAAAAAATAAGCTGTGAGAGAAGCAGGGCTATTGCTGGGTCTTTCTTTTTTCTTGCCTCGAGTATTTTACCTTAAAAACTCTAGCATGTTATTTCAGAGGTACTGAACACCTCTCATTCTGGCCTAGGGATTTTCCATTCCCAACCTGGCATCTGTAATTTCCATTTTTTTTTATTTCTAAAAGTATAGCCTTTACCTTTCTAAAAAGGTAAAGCCTTGTTTTTTTGTGGAACTTTGTCCCTAAACAGAAACTAGGACCTTGTGTGTTTTGTGTTTCTACTCTTGATTCTGGTCCCTTCCCCATTTCTCTTAATCATCATCTGTTCCTTGGGTATGAAGAGGAAACCTCACACCAAGAGCATCAGTGAGCCTTCTTACTACAATTTCCCCCCATTTAGAAGTGTGTATGGTAAGTGTGCATCTGTAAATCGGTTGACATAGAGTCAATGCTAAGACTTCTTTCATGTTTTCTCTATTCTTTTCCTGTGGGCTTTGACTGTTAAATAACAGTGAAAGAATAAGTAGCTCTGTATAAAATTGAATTTGACTGCAAAAGATGAACTGATTGTGTAAATTATTGTAGACCTGGGTTGGGCATCTTTGGTTCAAAATAATATGCATGGATACTTGCAATATGAACAGTAATTAATTCAGTGAAAGAGAAAGTTGGGGATTTGAGCATTACTAGTCTAGTGTTGTGGAAAAGATAAGATGTTCAGAAGATGATGCTTAGCCATCTATGAAATCTTTTAACTTTTAGAAAGGTTGCCCTTAAACTTTTATTTTTAAGATAGGCAAAATGGTTTAAATTGAATTAAGGTGGACCTGATTTCACCCTGAAACATGAAATAAACATACTTTAGCTTTTTTCTTGCTGTGTTTTGTTTTTGTTTTTTTTTTTTTCTCCCCTCATTTTAGTATGTCTGTTGGTCTTGGTCTCATGTGAGATATTTATTCAGTTTGATTAATTTACCTTTATTCAGTGTTGCTGAAGAGATGATGTTCAGAATTCAAAAGCCAGTCCTGATTAACTGTAGCATGCCTTACAAAGTGGAATTTTAAGTACAATGAATTGTAAGTTTGTGTTCCCTGTCATTTTACTTGAGATATTTTATAGTGTTTCTTCTGGCATGTGTAGGTTGTGCATAGATAAGTTTTAGTAAAAGCTTAAATCCTCATGCACACTCTTAATCCTAGTACAGTAGTTTTACTGTGGACTTCTATTATACTTATATGTTTTATTAAGTCACAAGCATTTGTAATGCTGTCTATAGCCTGCAATGTGTCCTGGCTATCTGAGTCTGCATATATGTGAGAAGTGTGTTCTTATCACAGAACTGCAGTTTGCCTTGTTCTGGGAAATGAGAAGAAGAAATTAAAGGAAACAGTGGAGAGAAAGTGTTCAGTTTTCAGGTGAAGGAAGTGGAAGGACATAGTTCAAGGTGTTGGGGAAGAAACAGTTTGTTTAAAAATTTCTTGGCACGTATCTCTTGCATCTCAGTAGCTGAGAAAGAGAAGTAATAGGCAGATTCTGATTCAGATGCTTTGTTGATTTTGGTTTTTTTTTGTTTGTTTTTTTGTTTAGGACAAAATAATGAGCAAAACAATGAGAAAATAGTCCTGTAATTGACTGACTAAAATGATACGATGTCTCCTTCGTTCTGTTTGAGCTATCTTGTGCATCGATGCAGTCAGAGAAGGAAACAGGAAACATTAAAGAGTAACTTAATGGTATGAGGAAGGTGTTACAAGGATCAGTTGCTGGATGCTGAATTCAAATTCAGAAAAAAATAGACAAACATTACAATATATTTGTAGTGGTGCAGCTGAACTGCACTGTGACAAACCAGCTGTTGGGGAGGCAGTTTCTCTGTCCAGTAAAGCCTGGTAGCCTTTTTTCAAGCTAAAGTGCAAGTGGTGAGCTCTCTGCAAGGCAGCACAAGTGCTGCCTCCTGAGCTCAGGAGTCAGTGGTGTGTAGGTGTGCTTGTACACTCAGCATGTGTAGAATATGACTGTTGTTCAGCCAAACTGACAAGACTGTTTTAATTTGGTGTCAGATGCAGGCTCTCATCTTGGTCAACTGAAGAGTGGATTGTAATTAACTGTAATACAGATATATGTACCAGTTTAGAAAGAAGGGCAAAATTACTGGAAATCTCATCTAATTGGATTATATCTTGCTATTTAAGACTCTAAACAATATTACTCTGTGCAGCCAAAATTAATCTCTTTTTTTACCCCTGTCATGGACTGCATTAAAATACTGTCAGGAGTGTGCTGGAGCTGAGCGATAGAGTACTCAGCCCAGCTGTTCGGTAAAGTCATCACTGCTGTGCATATAAAAATGGTAAGTCTCTGATATTTTCTCACTTATTATGAATGAATACCAGAATGGAAATTGATAATCAGTCTTAATAAAAGAACTGATTGTGCAGTTTACATCAAGTGGTTTTAATAAAATACCTGATCCTGGAATGTGCATACTTAGATTTACATATTTGCATCAGTGCAATTAGTAGTTAGTATTTAAAGGGCATAATTCCTGTTTCATGTACTTTCAGTCACTCAAGCTTGCTTTTTCAAGATGCAGAGTTAAAGTAAGCACACCCATTTGTTGTTTTTTCTTTCCCCCCAGCCATGTAATATTTTCCCCCCTCTGGAATGAAATTTATGTATTTAGTTTGGCTTGTGCTAATCTGTGAAATAGATCAATAAATAAAAAGGTAATCCCCTTCAGCACCGAAGACTTTTAGACCTTTAAAACAGTGCATGGGTAAACAATTTTTTTTCACATGTTAAAGTGTTCTGGCAGCAGCAACACAGTGAGCATGGCTTATGCTTCCTCTTTTCCCAGCCATGTGTTTTGCTCCCTATAGCAGAGACCTTAGTACAATCTAACAGATAAAGATAATGGACTGCAAATAGTCTAACCTTGCACAGACTTCCCCAGCCCCTTTGGTTAAGTTTACAAGAGTGGTTCTGTGAGAGGCATTTGCAAATGCAGTGGGGATTTCTTCCAAAATGAGAAGGAAGCATGCCTGTGATTTTTATAAAACCAATGTCATGCAGCGCAAGATGCACTTGCAACCACTCCAGTGTAGTGAGCTGTGCTGTGTATGCTGAGGTGCCGCACATCCTCAGGTGAGGCAGGTGTCAGAGCAACCATGGCTTTGGTGTGCAAATCCGTAGGTTTGAAAGAAAGCTCCTCTCAGCAGCCTGCTGCTTCTCAGCCTTCTGCAAGGAAACTGAATTCACCCGTGGCTCTTGGTGTGTTACGCTTCCCTGTGCCTCCCCAGAGCACTGTTTTTCCCTAAAGGCACCACAGAGCCTACAGTGTCAGCCTTCCTACAGGAATGTATCTGCAGTTTGGCTGGTGCTGAGTGGTAACTGTGTTTGGTGAAAGTTTAGTTACACATCAAGTAGCCTATATTTGTAGATACACTTCAGTGGGCTTCTGCTTCACAACCCTCAACTTTTTTAGATGATATAATCTTAAAGATTTAACATTATGTAAAGACTTTTAAAAAGAAAAAAAGGCAAAAAAAGCAAAGCTAAAAAAAGTTACTAGGATGAAATTAATAATTCAGAACACTGAAATGATTAAAGTCAAACAGGCAATAAGTGAATACTTATGTTCTGCCTACCATACATGTTTTGGTATGAATACTTCTCATCGAGTGGCAAAAATGTTAATGGCTGTAGTAAGCCTGTGGTACAGCTGCCCATCTTTCAGCACTGAGGACAGGTTTATCTGTCTTTTTAGGAGCAGACAGAAAATTGTATTTTGTTTGCACATGCCAAAAGTTGTTATGTTTGTTTGTTTGTTTGGTTTCCATTATGATCCTCTCTTCTGATCTCCTGACTTAACCTCTGTGTTTAAAAGGGTATTGGCCCATCTTCATTGCTGTATTCCTCTCTTCTTTTTTAACTTTCTCCTTCTCAGCCTCCAGCACCCACTCTGGCCTTCCACCCACCTTTGGTCTCCTCACCCTTCTGAGACTCCTCTTGGTCTCTCACCCACCTTGAGTTGTGAATGTAGCAGAAACCCCTCTGGTTTGTTCATTCCCAAATGGTGCATACCCTGGGCAAAGCAGAGACCAGCATTTATGATGTTTTTGACACAGACTTGGTGAAAGGCAAAGCCCAATACTTGTACCTTTTAGACTCTTGGTTGCAAAGCTCCACAGGCCAAAGTCTATGTCAGGGTGGGAGTGGTAGGGCAAAAGAAGCCAGTGTGGTCTGAACTGTAGCTTACAGTAATTTAATGAAATTGTAATCTTTGAGAAGCAGCTTGGCTGTGGCTGTTTTGAAGAATGTGGGGCTGAGTTGCTTCCTACCAGGCTAAGAATCTGTAGTGATTATTCCATGGCTTTCTCCCTTTTCCTTATAAGCAGTGAAGAGAAACCAGATTTTGTAATTAGCTGAGCACCAGTTTGTCTCTAGTTGGAGTATAAATTCACAGCACACACTGAATGCAGTGTGGTTGTTGTTTGATACATCCTTGGTTCTCAGTGCAATATTCTGAAGAGCTAACATCAAAGATGTATCCAAAATCAATATTTGTATGACATACCAATGGAATTCTGCTGGCCTGGTTCTGCTTGTAGAGGTGCTGTGGGTATAAACAGAATCACAAAATGGCATCTGAGGTAGGGAATTGCAACTGAAAATCAAATGTGCTGTGGGAAATGTTAGATTTAATAGAAGTGTGGCTGTTTCAACATCTCTATCATACTTCCTAAGTCCAAAAGAAAATGAAAAAAGAAGGGATCAATAAGATGTTACTGGTATTTCCAGTATCATATTTCACAAACTGCCTTTTTTGACCTGGGCAACATATGATGAGTCTGACCTGACTAAGTGCAATGAATTTGATGCTCCTAATTCAAATCATAATGGGCTTCATTCTAGATTGCAGTGATACAAAACATTTGATTCTTCTGTCAACCTTCTATTTACAAAAAGGTTTCCACAGTGGAACTAGCCAAGTACACCATCTGAAATACTGATACCTTAACTAGCAGCTGGCTCTTCCACTAATGAGCAGTAACTGCTCACTTTTGGACCAGCAAGCTAGCAAGGAGTTAACACTGTTGCCTTAACTTCCTTGTAACCACTTCCAATATGGCTATCGATTTTTGTTACTGCAACACATCTTTTACATGTAGCTCTACCTGAATGCTTTTGCTGCTGCTGAATGGAAGGCTGTGTTCCTTGTTTCTCACCACTGGCTTGGTGTTGGACTGATCAGTACCTTGTATGCCGAAATGCAAGGACAGGAGATATTGGTCATCATCACAAGTCAAATTCATTAAAGAGGAGGAAGTGTTTTAAGTAAAGACATTCATGTCAAGAGGACAGTAACTGGTAAAATTAATGTAATTTATTCAAATAATTTTGTGATAACTGTCAAGTTATTCAACAGTTTGCTATTATTATCATTTACTTCATGTACCTTGACTTGGAAAAGCCATTAGGAAGACATTTAATCAGAAATATGCAAATGGTCCTGCTATCTTCAGTAGGAAATAGGCCATTAGAAATAGTGAATCTTAAATATTTTCTTAAATATTGAGATATATATATACTAGTTATATATGGTGAGCTAAGCAGCCTTTGTTTTTATTCTGCAGTGCAGCAGCCAGAGAAATCTTCTGCAGGTTTTCAAATATTCCCTAAGCAGGGCTGTGCAAATCATTCTAGAGAAGCTGCTGCTGGATGACTCTCCCAAGTTGGGAAGTATAGAGTTAAAATTCCTCTAGGGACTGGAAAATTCTTGTTCAATCCTATAATTCTGCTATCTCTTAAAAAACCCATGATGGAATAATTGGTATCAGAAGTGGGATTGTTGCTAGTTTGCGTAGTTTGAATTGGAGAAAATACAGAATTGAAGCTTAGGAAAAAAACCAAAACTGTACCTTTTGATGTGATTGTTATGGAGAGCTGGAAGGAAGTTCAGGCAGATGTTAAAGAATTAGGACCATGCCTTGCAGTGTGTATGTATGCGCTTATTCTGGCTGAGAGTGCAGTTTTGTTGTTTTTTTGGCTTATTAGAAAGTGCTTTGCGCTTCTAAACTTGCTCCCCATCCCAAAGTGGTGGGAAAGTGAGGGGGAAGTCTGTGGAGAGGAAGCGTTTGTCCCTCCTGCTGTTTTGAACTGTGGCACGGTGGCGGCTATGGAGCCTTGGAGAGAAGTGACTTGACAAAATGAGCTGCTCCCCTCTTGGGTGGTGGAGGGGGTAGAAGCAAGTGTCAGGCAGTGACTTGGAAGGTCTGAGGTGGTTGAAGATGATATGGGTCCCCAATTCCCGAAGCAGCCATGGCTAGACCTGACCCATGGCACAGTGCCAAGCGGCACCACACAGGTTGAGCTGGAGGGGTGGGGTACAGCAGAGCTGGTGAACCTGTTCGTGTCTTCCCTTCATGATGCAAATCCGTGGGTGGTGGAAATGCACGCGGCTCCGGCAATGCTGGCAACCTCCTCTGGTGCCGTAGCTCTGGGCAGCAATTCAAAGATGGTGCCATGTGGAAGCAGCGCCCTCCTCATTGGTGGGCTGATTGCAGTGGCAGCCATGATGTAAGTCATTTCCATCCTCTTGCTGGGGGCAGCCACTCCCTGCTCAGGGGATGAGCTAATGATGCCACAAGAAATGGCCATGCCTTGGTACCCCTCTTGTCCCAGTATAGGGAGGGTGCATGGGCAGGCAGTGGCTGTGAACAGTGAGCCTGCATTTGGAGTGTGTCTTGCTAGGGTACTTGCGGTGAGTGGCGATGGGGATCCCCTCCCTGTGCTGTGAGTCAGTCTTAATTTTATAGTGGCGGAACCGGCGGTACGAAGCATGAATGGACGAGGGGTTTTGCTCCCCTTCTTGCACACTCCTGCTGGTTCTGCAAGGAGTGGCCAACCAGGACCAGTGGCAAAGGGCAGTGTGGCTCCACATATCCCAGCTGAGTTTTCAGCGGTGGCAGAAGCGGCAGTGACAGCCCTGGTGCTAAGCTCAAGTGGCAGGGTGAGCGACAAGGGTCCCCTGACAGTAACACCTCCTCTGCCTCGTGAAGCAGTGATGGGGATGGACGGTCCTGATCTGGTAGTGGTTCCTGTGAATGACACTGACCTCGCAGTGATTTTCTTCCCTGTTCAGCCACCTCCTTCTCGTCCACCACCAGATCCTCCTCTTCAGTTGTCCATTGAGAAGGTGCATGGAGAGGTGTTGGGAAACGTTAAATAAAATTTGAAACAAATTCTGTTTAGATTGGGGAAGAAAGATAAGGGCATGGACTGGTGGTGTTTCAGGATTGTGCAGCTAGAGTGGAGGAACTGCAGGATGGAACCCTCAGGAGTGGTGAATGACCTGGTACAAGAGACAAGTAGAAGCACGGGACTTTTGTAGATACTGAAACTCAGAGAGATGGAACTCATCTGTGATGAAGGGATCTTCACTCCTGCGTACGTGAGAAGCAGAATGGAGTGACAGCTTTAAGAATGAAAGTGAACTGGACTTAGTTGCCCCATTTGACTGCCCCAGGGGTGGAGACACGCCATTTGAGACGGATGTAGACTGATCCAGACTGTGCCCAGAGGAACTGTAAGAGAATCTGTAATGAATAATTGAGACTTTGCAGTAGGCAGTTGCTTATGCATTTGTAGTTCAGTGGTAGAACACCCTTTGATGTGGGAGACCTGGGTTCAATTCCTGGCTGGATGCACAGACTGCAAAGATTTGAGTGAGAATGGACTGGGACTGCCCATTATTTGATGTTGAATACTATTGAGCACAATGCAGATGGAAATAGAGTTGGTGAAAAGAATTTGTTGGGGAAAATTGTATGCGTGTTTTCTGCCTTTGGGTGGGGATACAACCTTTCCAAGGGGTGGTTGTTTCCTGATGGGGGGAAGTCCAGGACATGTATGTTGGGCAGTGCAGAAAGGTGGTAAGATAAAGTGTGTTCCACAGAGGAGTATGACTTTGACTGAGAGAGTTTGAGTTCAAAGTATGTACAAGTTGTTACTGAGTTTCTTTCAGATAACCGATGTCATCTGAGAAGTCCCATTCGATGAGAAGGAGAATTGTGTCCAGGATCTGAGTGACAGATTAGTTTGAAGAAAGCACTGGAAAGATGAATGATTTGGATGGCACTATCTACTATATAGAGTCTGTTTCTAGTTAGATGAGTAGTATGATGCAAGAATTATGGGATTGAATAAGGGGTGGAATGTCCCAGGTTGGGAACTATAGGGTTAAAAATCCTCTAGGGACTAGAAAATTGTTATTCAGTCCTAAAATTATTCTATCTCTTTAAAAACCCACGACAGTGACTGTACCCAAAATGCTTCTGGTTCCATGCCAAAACATAAATCCTAGGGAGAGAAAAAAAGTGTATTTAAAAAAAAAATGAATAAACCTTTTTATTCATGACTAAATATATTTTTTAAAAAATCAAATGTGCTAAACTTGGTCCCAAAAATAACATGTAAAATGTAAAACCTAAGTGCTTCACTTTAAAAATGTCATAATTTCTATTTTTTCTGACATGCCTTTTGCATGATCCAAGTTAGCAAGGGCATTGGTTTCTACAAACCATATTCTACAGAGAATGAACTATTTATAAGAAAAATGTATTTGGCTTTCCTTGTATTGCGATTTCTTTAATAAAGCTGGTCAAATGCTGCAAATCTGTACCTACACAGAGTCTTTTTTTTCCTATCCATCATGATGGAAATAGTGCTTTTCTCTAAGCAGGGTGTACAATGTTGACACCCTAACTCTGGTCCTATGTACTTAAAGTCATATGTGACTCATGCTACGCTTTCTCTTTCTGTAAATGGAAGAGGCTACAGGCTCCAATTCAGATACCCCTAATTTCTGCCTCAGTTTTTGTATATCTGGTTTCCTACTGTCTGGCTGTAGATCTTCAAAATGTTTATCAAGAAAAACATTTTACAAAGGAATTTAGGGGAATATTACACAACCTGAATCTGTGCTTACAAGTGTCTTCATCTCCATATTACAAACAAGTTAGCTAAAACACATGTAATGACACAACTTACCCAAAGTCACGCTGTAAGAGAGGCGAAGGGCAGAAGCTGGTTGTCCAGGCTCCTTCCTGTTTCCTCATGCAGGGTTATACCTGTATGTGATACAGCATGCAAATAAAATACAATCAGTTCTCTGTGCCTATTTCTTTGTCTTTACCCAAGGGCAGCATGAGGAGCTTCCAGAGCTGCAAATGTATCGGTCCATTCCATTTTGGATATTACAGTGATCCTATTTTTGATTGTGGAACTTTGGCAATCTTTTTCAATAATGTGTGTCCTGTCTTTATTACCATCTAGGTTCAGGATGCCTAGACAGATGATTTGGAAAAAGGCCTCTGTGACATAGGTCCCTACTGACACTGACTGTACAAGTAGAAAGACACCAAGGCAGAAGGTAAGAAAAACCTCTTTTAATTTTTTAACTTAAGTGATGTAAAGCCTAATGAGGTGATTTTAATTTATTTGGCTACCAGCAATGGTATTTAAATGAAGCACATAATTCGTTAAATACTAACAAATATGCTTCAGACTGTAAAGCTAATGTAATTTTTTGCTTCACTGGTAGCCTTGGAGCCATTTGATTTCCCCTTGCCTGAAGTTCAGCTTCCTCTATAAGGAGGCCATACCAGCAGATTTAATTGAGCTTTTTGTTTGTCACGTTTTAAAATATGGCATTTTAATTTCTTGTTTAGCCTACTGGGCTCTTACAAAGCCCTTGCTGCCTGTCCATCTGCCATTTCAAATGAGCGAGCCATGCTGTTTGCTCAGCTCTTGAGCGTGCTGTCATTTGCACATAAATCTGCTGCTTGATTTGTTTCTCACATTGCATTCAGCTTAGGCGGTGGACACTGGAACCTCCTGTAATCACTTTGTCAAACAGAAGATTTTAAGACCTTACCACAGGTTACATTGCAAGTACTTATATTGATCCTAAATCTAAATTTCCTCATCCTTTCTTGGCCTTAGCCCTGTAACTTGTGAGATAGAGCAAGCAGCATGAAGTCCTTTGGAAGCACCATAAGCTAAAGGCTCACACTGTGTCCCTTTTACTACTGTGCTCACAGAAGGATGTGGGCTTTTGGAGTACATTATAGGTTCTATGTGTGATTCATTATTTCAGAGCATTTTACAAAGGTTGTGTTGTTATTTTGAAGGAGGAAAGGGGATAGTGTTTGGTTATTTTCCAGACAGAATGATGTATGAAGCTCCAGAGAGCTATTTTAACCATCTGATATATGTAAAACTAGACTAAGAGGTAGTTTGAACGATTAATTTAATTCCATTTATTTATTTATTTGAGGGCAAAATTTCTTTTGACATGAAGCCATATAAATGTAGGATTTTAAAATAATGACTGTAGTTACAGAGATTTTGATGGATATTTTTAATACATCAAAGTAAATTGCTTTTAGAGGGAAAAATGAAATGCTTTCTAGCTATAGAACACAGAATTGAATGTGTATCTGTGGAGTTACCAGAAATGGTTGATAGGGACCAAGACCAGAAGACCAAAGAAATGTTGATTGTACTAACTCTGTTCAGTGAAAAATAAAAAGGCAACACTACAAATTTTCAAGTAATACGCAGAGTTAATACAAAGTTCTTACGGGAGAATTTTGTTAGGAAAAAGGGAAACATGTTTTTTTCAGATGGGGGAAGAAAAGCATTATTTGACTCACAAATCTTCTGGAAGAACCATTATATTCTCTGTCGAATATATGCAAATTCAGCTGTATTTTAAATCTTTTCACTGAGTCCTGCTGGATGGAACATGTCTCAGGGGCAATTGAAGGAAGAGGAACATTTGATAAATACACGTGGCTCCATGCAAAGCTCTCTTCACCCCCACAGAGCCACGATGCCATTGTGCTTTCTGCCATGCTACACATTTTTTCTTCTCCTTTGGGCTCTGAATCAAATCCATTGGAAATCAGTGGGACTCTGTAGACTTCAAAGAGCTCTGGATAGAGCACTACGGAGGAAGTTTAGGTTAGGAAATACTCATCTGAGCTGTTTTTCCTTTTGCTTTCCATTTCCCTTACTCGCTTTAATTTCAGAAAGAAACACGCTGTATTCCATCTGTTCTCAAACAGTCCTGGGCCATGAGCCACCACAGCCTGGCACCATGTTATCAGTCTGTCAATAAAAAGGAAGGAGCAGTTGTTCTTCTGTTGTCCTGGCTCCTGCAGCGGCTAGGCCTTTCACCAGATCGTTTTCTTTCTCATTATATGACGCACTGCAAGAAAGTATCTGGCATCTTAATAATATTAGTTTTATGCTAATCTGGTTTTCAGCTGTGAGATGAACATCAGATGCTCACATGGTCTCTCTACCCATATACAATGTGTGTTTGTGTGTGCACATAAATTGATGCTATACCACAGCTCTTACAAAATTTTGCAGAATTAAAAAATTACTATTTTTAAGTGGGTATTTATGTGAGAGAGGCAGAAATAGATCATATCTCCATCCTGCTACAGGGATAACTGCCATTGCTTTGGTCTTATTGCATCTATTGGAAGGACAAAAGACTGTTTGGAATCATGTTGCTGAAAACTGGATGAGTTTCAGAGGCAAAATAATACGCTTAGAATTCTTCCCTCTGCATGCAAATGGATGTTTATTCCAGAAAGGGCTACGACTATTTGGAAGTCAAGGACCAAATATTTTACCTCTTTACTTCCTTGCTGCTGTCCTTGCTGGTGTCCAGCCTCATGTGTGGAGATCTTCCTTCCCTTCCCTTAACTTTCTGACAGCTAAGTATGGAAGACCCTTAGAGACCTTTCAAAGGGTCTGGACTAGCTGTCATTTAGAGGCTAGATGCTAGACTGGACTAGCTGTGCTTTAGGGTTAGATACTCTAATGAGGGGGAAATTGAGGCACCGCTAACCTCTTCCAAGGAGCAGTGCAGCATGATTGGATTTCACTTTTCAAAACAAGCAACAGTGATGTTCTGGAAACAGTGTCTTGCTCTCTTCCAGCAAAACTGCCCTTTTGCTAACATCTACATTTGTGATGACCTTCTTGTAGCACAGAAACTTCACTTAAGGCAGATTTCTGTAGAACAAAGTTCTTGTAATCCTCTCCTCTGGTAGAGGAAAGTAGGTTTTCTAGTGAAATGTTTTCTGGAGTTGCAGTCTCAGAGGCTTCTTCCACCTCTTCTCCTTTCCTTTACGTGAGAAGGGTGAGCAGGCAGACACTGCATGTTGTAGGAGAGGGCTGCTGAAGTCTCTACCTAACAGCTAGACTGTGTGAACCCAAGGAAGCAGTAAGGGGATGTTTAGCTGGCCTTCACATCTACATGGGAGCCCGGAGAGTGATAAGTGATGGGACATCATGTTGTACCTTGGAACCATGTGAGAAAGGATGGGAGTGTGGAGATAATGAAATGCTGTGTCATTGGAGCGGATGGGAAAACCCATCTGTTAGAGTAAGGCAAAGCAGTGGTTTTGAGGGTTGGTAGGCTGCGGGAAAGTGAAGTGAAGCATCTACAAACCTGTCAATAAATAGTTCTGCATTCAAGGCCATTTGGCCCACCTGCGGCTGTGGTCACCTTCTCGCAAACTGGTCTGTCAGTTTGTATTTCAGCTCGCCGTGGTGGGACTGGCTGGATCTGGCCCACTATATTTTTATGATACTCATGAACAAAGCCACACTGGACAAAGCTGATGAATCTAAAATTTATACTGAATTTAGGCATGCAAAAGAAGACCAGAAGATCTAATTGTGTCTGGTGTGTGACCACTGATGGGTTTTATTAACCATGAACTTCCTGAAAGGTTTTATACATTCTGCCAAAGGGGAAGGGAGAAAAGGTGTGAGTCTAGTGTTTAGCTATGAAAGAAACTGAACTGGAAAAACACCTAACTAGCTGTTTTGGGTTTTTTTTTTGTTTTTTTTTTTTTTTTTTTTTTTTTTTTTTTTCTTTTCTATATTATATGTCTGGAATTTTACCCAGCAGGTAGTTGGTAACTTACTTGGTATCTCTAAGATGTTACAAGTTTCGATTGTGGCAGCATATTATGGAAAAATATGAAGTGGCATTTTCCACCCCTGCGGTTCTGCAGCTCTTTGAAATAGAGGAGTTTGCTCGTAAATTGCATCTCAAACTAGAGACTGAGAAAGTTGGGAAATAGACCATCCACCCAAGGAACTTGCTGTTCCTGCCTACAGATGTGGAAGGGACAGAGGAGATACTAAGGCTGCTGTACTGGTTTTGTGCCAAAATAGTTTTCCTCAGAGGACAGATCTACCAGGAACATGGCATTTTTGTGCACCAAGTTATTTTCACTTTGCTTATATTCATTGTGGTTCTTGCCTTACATGTCTAAAGAGTGAGACTCTGGAAACACTAGAATAAAGAATACTTTTACAACAGGATCATCTTAATATGAAAACTGCTCATTTCTTAATGGGAGAAGGGACACTGGACACAAATCATAGTTAGATGCTTTTCTTTTTTGGTCTGGTATGAGCAGAACAAAACTAATAGTTTTTGCAATACAGTGTATTGAAATCTCATGGGAGAAGATGGCAGAAAGAGCAATCTATTAATTATGCAATAGCAGGGAAAAAAGCAAGTATACAGAATCCCTCAATATACACTAGGTATCCACTATCACCTGAAAGGTTGGAGCAGATGACCCTTGGGGTCCCTTCTAACTGGCATTCTGGGATTCTGTATATTTAATTTCCTAAGCAGGGTTATATTCTTCTGTGAAACACTAGTTCAAAGTTTTTGAAGCACCCATATTAGAAAATACTGGCTTGGACTAATAAAGTGATTAATAAGATGAACAAAAACTGAAAGAAGTGTTATTTAAAATGTTATGGTAGTGTTTACAATAGGATTATAAGCCAGAAATAGATAAAAAAAACATATGGATCCAATTCTACTGCCTGTATCTAGTGCTCCTACTTATACTTCCTTCTTAGAGTAGGTTCAAAGGAGGTGTTCCCTTGCCATCACATTTTACTCCCACACCGAAGAGTCTGTCTAAAATTAAAATTTGACTAAAGCCTATAAAACAATGGGCTGTGGGGAGGAGGAGTTACAGTGGTGTTATGACTAGTGCAAATTAAATAGCCTAATTCAGAGCCTTAGCCTTATAGTCACAGTGGGATTGAAGTCTACTTGACTAGAGAGGTAGGGGACTCAACTGTTACTTGTATAAACCTGTTTGTTAAAGGCCAAGCTCTGCCATGTCAAGCTCAGTGCAGCTCCCTCCGTCATCATTCCCAGAAAAGAGAAGTGATGCAGACCTATCCTTCAGCCTCCTGGAGTGCTCAGTGTCAGACGCCTCAGAAGAAGAAAATTTCCTAGAATTACGAAAATTATTCCAAACCTCCATTAGGCAGTTACTGAAATAGGTGGGTGACAAAGCCAAAGACACCCTGGTCCTTAGAATCCCTTTCCCTTCTCATAATGGTTTAATATGACGGCAGATAGCTTCATTGCTATGTGCACAGCCAGCTCAGACTAGACATCTGACATTTTACCGGGATTAAAGAGTGAATACATTGTTGTTATTAGTTTAGAGGTGTGATTTTGCACTGGGACTAATATATATATTCAATTTGTGTTCCCTTTTACCACATCCTTTAAAGCTGTCTGCCAAGAGGTACTTTAGGACGTGGATATGATAAGACAGTGTAGCATGCTGGATTTAAATAGAAAATTTGGCATAGAACTATAGAATTTGTTTTGTAAGTTACACATAGAACTGCATATCATCAGTAAATACAATGGCGTATTTTTTTGTGTGAATTGTTACAGCTGATCCAGTAACAGCAAGAGGAACAGCAATGTAAGAAACTTAATAACAATAAGAGCTGAACTTTCCAATGGCCAATGGAGTCCATTGTCCTCTTAGTGCACTCTGTTATTGTGGCCTTTCCTACTCCCCCTTACACTTGTGTCACTGCTACAAGAAGACCCAAAATGCTACAGAGAATAATTGACCAAACCTTTTAAGAAATTTTAAAAAATTTTTTAAAGAGACATCATGTAAAAATGTTTTTACCTCTGCCAGCTCTCTTCACAAACAATATAATACAATCTATTTTCATTCTCTCAGCTGATTTAGGCTGTCATGTATGTTAAGTCTTTCAGTAAATCACCTTTAATACCTTATCTGCAAGCAAAATTCTCATTTTTATTTTAATTACAATATATCTGGCTTATGACAGTCCTTTAAAATTATTCTCAGCATATCATAATGATTCTGTTGAAAAAAAAAGTATTATTATCATAATAATAATTATTATTACTATCATTATTATTTCAACAATTATATAAATAATAATATAATCAATAATAGCAAGAAACACAAACAAACCTAGTTTTCATTGATGGCTATTACCATTTCATTGATAAAAATGACAAAACAATGAAGGACTAGGAAAGATTTAACACAAAAGGAGCCTCAAATTATCTGTATGCATATGAAATTGTACCATCAGCTCTGCAGATGAAGGAAAGGACACTGTCGTTTTCTGTTTCTGTGAAATTATGTGGGTATTGCAATTTACCTTCTAATATTTTAGCAGTGGCTGAATTGGAGACGTCTGCAGTTCTAATCGTATATAAGCATGAAAGACATTGCTGCAGCTCTATTTTCACATCCCTTTGATACAATAATGGAGTTCTGTGATAAGAAAAATAAGGAAAAAAAGTAATTCTGAATGAAAAAGAGAAGATTGATTGGGGAATTTGACTAACACTTGGATAAGCAATTTTAAGTTCTGGGTTTTCAGTTAGAGCTAGAACTGTACAGCATTTGGGAAAGCCCATCTGAGATGAGGCTTTTTTTCAAAAGGTTTGAAACAAAAGAAATCCCACAAAACAAACTCTGAGTATCTCCCAGCAGCAGAGTAAAGGAGAGGAGTCAAACTGAGCTATATCTGAGCTGCTTTTGTGCAGTTTGATGTGATTCTGGCTTTTGTAGATAGATGACTATAATGCTTTCGTGGCCATGGTGGGGTTAGGTTGATAGTTGGACTCAGTGACCTTAGAGGTGTTTTCCGGTTGAAACAATTCTATGATTCTGTGGGAGGAAATGGAAAGACCAGTTATCTCATCTGAAAAAAAGGTTATGCATCAGGGTTGATTAGTTCCCTGAAGAAGTCCTGTCATTTTTTAACTTGCACTGTGCATTTAAGTGGGCGAAGCAGCATGAATGAAATGAGGTTTGTTATCTGTGTGTGTGTGTATGTGCACTTCAGATGTACTTGTACCATTCAATTAAGCTTGATGGTTTAATTTAAATTTCCAGACCCTGGTATTTCATGTTTAGAAAAAGCAATGGAATGTTATGACTCTCATGAAAATAGCTTTTTGAAAGAGTGTCCTTGTTTCTCTCTCTCTTTTTAAAAAATTCTGTTTACCCTCTCTTTATTTTTTTTGTGTTTATTCTTTTTAAAGATAAAAATAAGCATTTTTCTGTACTTACTTGACACAATGAGGAAATCTCCTTTAGCAGAGGCATTAGCTATTACATGGATGCTACAGAGCCCAGAACAGTGTTCAGCCACTGCCTTACTCCTCCTACAGTGAGAGTGGAGGTGAGATCCTGCAAACACATCTTGTTTTGAGAGGGTGTTTCCATTCCTGCATCTCCCTAGCAATGTAAATGTCTTTATCACACACAGAACCACACACAAAATGTCAGGGGCTGGAAGGGACCTTGAAAGATCATCTAGTCCAACCCCCCTGCCAGTGCAGGATCACCTATACCAGATCACGCAGGAATATGTCCAGGCAGGTTTTGGATATCCCCAGAGAGGGAGACTCCACAACCCCCCTGGGCAGCCTGTTCCAGTGTTCTGTCACCTTCACAGCAAAAAAAATCCTCCTCATGTTTACATGAAGTTTCCTATGCCTCAACTTTCACCCATTGCCGCCCCTTGTCCTGTCATCAGGCATCACCGAGCAAAGCCTGGCTCCATCCTCCTGGCACTCACCCTTTACATATTTATAAATATTGATGAGGTCACCTCTCAGTCTCCTCTTCTCCAAGCTAAAGAGCCACAGCTCCCTCAGTCTCTCCTTGTAAGAGAGATGTCCATTCCCTTAATCATTGTGGATCTGCACTGGACTCTCTCAAGCAGTTCTATGTCCCTCTTGAACTGGGGAACCCAGAACTGGACACGATACGCCAGATGTGGACTTACCAGGGGAGAGTAGAGGGGGAGGAGAATCTCTGTCGACCTACTAACCACACCCCTTTTAATACACCTCAGAATGGCATTTGCCCTCCTGGCCACAAGAGCACGTTGCTGGCTCATGGTCAACCTCTCATCCACTAGGACCCCCAGATCCTTTTCCCCTTGACTGCCTTCCAACAGGTCAGTCCCCAACCTATACTGACACCTGGGGTTGTTCTTTCCCAGGGGCAAGACTCTACACTTGTCCTTGTTGAATTTCCTTAGATTTCTTCCGGCCTGTCCAAGTCTCTCTGAAGCACAGTCTTCTGGTGTGTCAGCCACTCCACCCAGTTTGGTGTCATCAGCAAACTTGCTGACAGGGCACTCTGTGCCCTCATCCAGGTTATTGATGAATATATTGAGCAGAACTGGTCCCAGTACTGACCCTTGTGGGACTCCACTAGTTACAGGAGTCCCACAGGGCTCCAAAACTCCATTTCTTCCTTGGGGCTGCACCTATCTAAATCCAACAGAACTTTATTTGTATGTCTAAAGACCAGTAATTATTTGGTGTGCATGAAACAGCCTTAAACTTGTAGTCTGGAGATGAGAGGAAAGATGGAGATGGCTTAGTTAAGACAGCTACAAGCCATTTCTCTGTCCTCCAGTGTCTTTAACACTTGTTCAGAGCAAATGGCAGAGAGGTCTCCTTAAATTACAGCAGCTCAGCCAACAGATCAGCATGGCTTCCTGCTCAGGCCCTCAAAGGGCAGCATGGGGCTGGTTTTGCTCTCTAGCCCTGCTAGGGTAGAAAATGTTGATGAGGGGTAGCTTGAGCTACCCCTGAGGGATTCCAGGCTGAATTGAAGCTTTCCTGAAATTATGATGTTGTTTCATGTCCTTTATGGAATAATGACTTCACTTGGGATTTAAATCTAGAAGTATCTTCTTGACATAAGTGCTTTGCTCCACCTGCCTGAAACAAATGACAGGCAGAAGCGATTACTGTTTACTGTAGCGGGTTCCCACAGCAACAGGCATCATAGCTACAATATGGTGACATTTCTCAAGACCAATATGAGGGGTAGAATAAAAGGCAAAATAAGAAACTTAACCAGAGGCACTGATAGAAGACAGTAGGATTCACCCATAGGTTTCCTTCTGTGTAGAATGTGATAAAACTGCGTTTTTAAGTTGGCAAGACATTCTGATGTAATAAATGTTCATATTTTTTCTTCTCCCATAGTTTAGCTGTTGTTTGGGATGATCTCAAACAACATGACTGCCAAAATTTATACTAGAATCTAGAGGGTTATAGTGACATACACCTAGAATAACTGGGAATAACTCAGAAGAGAAGAGGTCCCAGTGCATTCCTATGTGTGGTGAGGTTTTTATCATTTTCTGTTTTAATTCAGATGCTAGCAGAGTACAGACCTGGAGAGAAATGTTTTAAATAGGGCATCCAAGGGGTCTAAACCAAAGAATTTCATAAAACTCCTCCAGCAAACACCACTTCCTTGAAGCCTGCAGTTAAATCTGCCACACGCTGCAGGTTCAATGAAACTGTACAGTTGGGTTCAGTACAGACCTTGAGATTTTAAGTCTTCAGATCATCTACAGACATTTTGGAAAATCTTCAAATTATTTAAATGGCTCTTTTAATAACAGAGCATAATAATCTGTGAGGAAAATATTAATTAATTGGCCATATTAGTCCACATTTAGTTAGGCCAAATTAAAACAGAAAGACTTTTAAAGAGAAAGAAAAGGAGGAATAGAGAAGAATGAACAAGAGGGGCATGCTAAACTCCCAATACCTAAATGTTTGTGGGAAAATGAGAAGAATTTACTTGTCCAATTTTGAGATTAATATAGGAAGAAATGATACTCTTAGATCTGAGAGCAAAGGCGAGTTATGCCAGCTCTTAGGAAGAATTTTCAAACTGGAAATTTCTAAAGCATCTAAAATCCACAACTGTTTCATTAGCATCCCAGAGAGAGGAGAATAGGGAGAAATATCTGCCAAGAATGATTTCTGTGTTTGCATGGTCTTGTCTGTTGTTCTTCTGTCCTGGGATTTTCCTTGGAAGGAAGTGATCTGACTCATCAAGTGAATATTTAATTGGAATGACAGCGTTCACCTAGTCTCTAATTCATCTACGATCTAATTTATATCCTTGCTGTTATATAGTTTACTCAGTGGGAGAGCTACACCATTACTTTCTATTCTATAAATATAGATGGGAAACAGTTTTGTGGATACATTTAAATGAGATGAGCAGTAAAAGAAATTCAGCTCAGAGGGCATAGCTGCACCGAGCAGGGAAATCAGACTTTTCTGAGGAAACCTGACTGATCTGATGTTGTATATTGCTGTTTTTCTTGAAATGTACAAAAACTGAATGGAGGTGGGGGTGGAGGAAGGAGAAACAAAATAGGTGAAGTGTTCAGACTGCAGAGCTGTTGCCAATATTTCAGTTCAAATTCTTTTAAAGTACAGAGTATTGAGCTTTCATCTGTAGTAATAAATTATCTCTGGATGTGCCAATCAAGACAAGGACATACGCTCTCATCTTGCAAAGAGTTGCTGGTGCTAACTTCACTCATATGCAAACATCACCTGAGTATTTGAAGATACTGGATCTCAGGCTTGATCTGAACAGCATTTGTTATAGAACATGGTATTTATTGCCAGGGATAGTTAAATGGAGAGATGATATTCAGTCTCGGTTCACAGATGCCTTAAGACTCCTATGTGGAAGTATTCACAAAACCAAGTGAAAACTTGACTATAGTCTCTACTCCAAGAAAAAAACCCTAGAAATCAGGAAGACTAACAGTTTCTACCATGAACATTTTATTCTTAGTATACTGATGTATAGGACTCTACATTAGTGTGACTTAACTTTTAAAAAGACCCTTTTTTGTTTTCTTTTTGACAATGAAAATGTGAAAGGAAACCTATACAGTGAGAATGCTTATGAGTTAGTAAAAACATGATACATATGCTGCCTTGTTTGAAAACCGGTACGTTCCCCTTGGGAAGGGGAGCTCTTTTCTGACTTTCTCTGTTAGTGATACATAGATCCTTCCTTGCAGCATTACAACAACAGGGCCTCCCAAGGAGACCTGGACTGGTGCCACAAGTGCAGTGCATTCTGTGTGCTCTTCTAGTACTGCCATTGCAAGTCTGTGTGTCACCGTGTTTGGAAACCACACCTGCCCACATGTAAACCCCAGTTTTCTTAACTGACTTAAGAAATTGGGACAGTCTTGTTTTTAGTCTTTCTCCTGAAGGAGGCTGAATTGTAGGTGTTGACAAAATGTCCAGTTCTGTTTCCCCCCCCCAGCCCTTTCTTTCTACTTTTTCACAGGTTCTCATATTTGTATGTGAGAACATTGAACAAACACTTTTTTTTTTTCACAAAACAATTGTGTCTGACAGGCATTGCTGTTAAGCAGCCAGTGCCGACAGATCTGTAAAATGTTAGTGGTTTGCAGTTACAACATCTACCTACGTTGGAATTTCTTTTCTGTATGTTATCATAAACCTAAACTCTTGGAAGTTTAAGGCTTGTTCTAGCAGAGAGGCAGCAAGGAAGTGGAGAAGTTCAAGTCTATAATAACAGGTAGAGTAAATAAATTGTGAAAACATAATCTAAAGTAACTCATGAAAAAGATCAATTAAGAAAATCCCAATCTAGTAAAATAAGCCCTTCCAGCAGTCATACCACAAACATTGCTTTTATGTTCTTCTGCTGCAGTATTTATTTTGTGCCATTTACAGTGCTTATTGCTCTCACCCATTTGAAGAGTAAAATCTGTCTGAGATTGGAAGACTAATTATGAATTACCAAATTGTTAAAATCAAACGACAACAAACCCACTAGGAAATAAGCACAGAGCACCACAAAATATTTTCAGTTCACTTCTGGCTATACTAATGTGGTTAAAAGTGATAGAATACCACCATTTTCCATGATGTACACTGATATTAATTACAGTCCTTTCTTAGGCTCAGAACTCCCCTTGGTGACGACAATTCTGAAACGAGATGAAAGGCATTTAGGGTAATCAGTACAGCAGTACAAGCTGAAGTGTCTCTTTACCCTACAGTTCATCCCATATTTGTGTTGTGGCAGCACAACTCCCTCAGCCTTCATCTCCTCCACCTCCACTTTGCCTCTCACTGAGCACCAGCAGCTCCAGCTGGCACTGTGCCACTCTTGATGACACACTATGGCCTCACAGTCTCTCAGCCCCAGCAGCAGTGGGACTATGGGGATGAACGGCAAAGTCCCACCTTTCTAGTAGGTGGATGTCTGTCTTGCAAACCTATGTGAAGCAGCAGGCCTTGCCCTTGTTATGATGAGTAGTTGTGCTGCACCTCCCTTGCACCAAAAGGCAGCTCACACTTGTTCCTGAGCAAGGTTGGAAGATCTGAGGAATGGGGTGTTGTGGGCCCTGCCAAACAATGCTTCAGTGGGACCAGTTAATCCTTTGGGCTAAGAAGCATCCATGGGACTGAACTCAGGTTTTTCTGTGGTGATTCTAGCTTGTTTCTGAGACAAAAGGAGTTTTTGTAGTCAGATAATCATTTATTTGGGGATTGAATGTGTTAATCCTGCTGGTTTTAGGATTGCATGGGTAGGAAGACTATTCCTGAGAGGTTTGGAAGGAAGTGCTAGTTCTAACATCAATGCCTGTTTATTTTTGTCCTAGTTACATTTCTTCCAAATGCTTCTGTGAGATAGGCAGATTGATTGTGGGTGCATGAGCTTTTTGTGAGTGTGTTTGGGTTTTTGTGTAATACCTACAGTTTGGATTCTGCAAAAAAGATCCATACTGAGGCTTTTACCATACTGAGCCATACTGAGCATATGATTAGGCCATTTAAGTTCTGTTAGGCCAGTTAGAAGGTAAACTGAAACATTTTTAAAGGTCTTTTTTAAACACTTTGAACTGAGAAATTATCATGATTTATAATTGAAATTAAATTACCAAATAATTGTCTTCATATGATATATTTCACAACAGGCAAGGTAGGCTCAATAAAGACAGTCAATTCAATCTGAAATTGATCTTCGGTTTGGTCTGCTGAAGACCTTGAGGGTGGCTTTCAGTTGCAGTTCAGACTGTAGTAGTGATCTCTTAAATTATATATTCATAACCCTTGTTTATTAAATGAAATGTGAAATGCACTTAGAAGCCACACCAAACTGCCTCTTTTATAACAGCAACACTTCTACAGTAGAAAAACAATTGATTCTCTTGTCTGGGTTAATATTGCCCTGGTTAATAGAAAGACAGAAAAAATTATCTATTTAAAAGACCAAAGCAGACTTAGAAGAAATTCACCTTTAGACAAATTAATTACATAACCTGTGAAAACCATTTAAAGTGCTTAAGTAGAAGAAAAATCCACAAGATCCATCAGATCCACCTTATCTACAAGACAGAAAAAACTGTGGAAAACATTAAAAAGTAGAGAGAACATTAAAGATACAAACAGAAATAGTTGATTTTGTAACCATAAATGCAAAGGTGAATTGCACTGGGCTAATAGTAAGACCCATTTCCACACATATACTTCGAAAGTTCAGCTGAAGAATGGACACTACTTAATTTAAAGGCTGCTGGACCTATTATTAAATATTTTTTCTTGCAGACAAAGAACATGATAATTTTTTCTTGTGAGTATAAGAAAAAAGGTAGACTTTCCATTTCTGAATGACAATATATATGTTCTTAGACATATTCCAGCTTGCATTTTTAAGGTGAAATTGAGTTGTTTGAATGGTTTTAGAAAAGTGAATGCAGACACGTATATCTAGCTGAATTCTAGCTGCTTATAAAAGGAGCAAAGAATATGGTCTGAAAAGATGATTTATTTTACAGTGACATCAAGACATTTCTGGCAGATTAAATGGCTACTTCAGATAATAGAGCTAGATAAAATGGGTTGAATAACATGCTGATGGCATAAACTGTCAATTGGTGATCCTTTTTGAGAACTTTTAAAAGTATTTGGGAGTGGCTAAAAGAAACATGAAAATATATAGGAAGAGTAAAATCTACAACTGCATAAAAAGGATAAATGTTAACAGGCACAAAGGAGTCTGTAAGAGTGAAGCAGATAAATAAAGCAGTTGTCTGCTTCTGAAAACCTCTGCAGGGAGCATCACTAGTATGAGATAGCTCAAAATGACTAATGCGAAACAGAGCAATGAATGTGGAGAATCTGTAAACATAGTGCTTGATTAATTCAGAAACAAAGATATTTTAGAAGTGTTTTACAGAAAATAAAGCTATTTTTTTATTGGATATTTTCAAATCCAAGAGACCTTACAAATTATGAAAGAAAAGGTAGGAGAACACCCAAGAGACTTTGGAAAGATTAGGGGACTTAGGAATCCAAGTCACAAAACTTGCAAAATGCTGTTATAGTTCATGAATGATAACTCAGCTGTTTGTAGATGACAAATATCACAGTGATGCAGATGTGTAAATGAAGAAGATGATTTGAGGAGGATGACTGACCTTTTTTTTGAGTAGGTCAGTGAGCAACTGAGCTTAGATTGGCAGCTTGCTTGGTTTTGTGTATAGTGAAATGCCAAAGTACTAATATGGTGAATAGAATTACCTAGCCTTTGGATGCAGAGATAAACTATATGTTTTGCTATATATAGATAAACTATACATTATGATACGTATATATATATGTGTCATAACATACCTATTTAAGATACTTCTGTGCTTCTATTGCTTCTGAAAGTGAACTGTGAACCTAAATGTATTTTTTAGTAACCTAACTTTGCTATCAAGACAATAAGCAACATTGAAAGGATAACTTCCATGTATTTTAGCACTGTCATTGCAGCAGGTTTAGCCACACCAGTTCTTTTCAGCCTTTCTCAAGAATATCTTTCAAGCAGGGCCTCTGCTCCCATGGACTTGAGAGTATAGTTTAAAGTCCTGAAATTCTCAGGCAGAGAGTTTACTGATGTACTGATGTACTTGAGAATTCTCAAGAACTACCTTTGTGTTGTGGTCTCCTGTGAGAGATGAAGAAGCAGCGTTCAGGCAAGTGACAGAACTATTATCAACTGGTACCCTCATAATATTGTATCATTTAATTATTTGTACAAAGGTACATGCAGGAAAGAGAGCTAAAAGGAGCTGAGGCTGTACCTCCATCTAAGATTTTGACTTTGTCTTTCCATTGCAGCTCTGCCAGGCCTAACTGACTACAAATACTCTCACCTCTGGCTAAGCTAGGATTTGCTTTGTTTCCCCACAGAACCAAGCTCTTCCTTCTTTGCTTCAAAGGTCAGGTTTTCACCTAGCCTAATGTCCCGTGTATTGCAAAGTTACACAAAGCTTCCTACCAGGAAATCTTCTTCTCCACTACCAACAGCTTTGAATACCTTGTGCAGAGGAACAATTTCAAAAGATGTTGACAGTTTGATGTGTTTTTTTAGTTTGAAAAGCATTGTCTGCCTTTCTGTGGATTTTCAGATACAGAAGTTCCTTTGAAACTCCTGAGCAAAAATAAAAATCATAACCAAATAATAGAAATTTATTCTACTTGTGAAGCATAGTAGGCATTTCCCATGGTCCTTGCACAAACAGGTTAAAAATACAATGAATAGTGTTTCTTTTTTTCATTCTACTTTCTTCTCTTTTCTTGCTGGCCCACTGCACATCTTTTGATGAACTTTGGTAGCCTAGCACAGATGCTAGATTTTCACGTGATTTCTCTTCCATCTTGATGGAAAAGTCCAGTGTTGATTTAAAGATCAGTAGTTGAAGGGAAACAAGAGTCTTATATCAAGATAGAATCAGCTAGGATACACGTCATTGCCATGAATCCTGTGCTGAGCCATGCCAAAACACTGAGCAAGAGCAGGACTTAAAAATGCATTGAGCAAAATTCAGGCTATTTTAAAACTTGATGATCTTTGAGGTCGCTTCCAACCTTGGTGATACTGTGATACTGTGAAAATAAAACCAGGAAAGGATCCATCATCAATGATGTCATGTTTAGACACTCACTTTGGGTACTTTTGAAAGCTTATTCTACAACTAGTTGTCTTAGCAACAGGTTCTTAAAAAAAAAAAAAAAGTATTTGAAAAACCTATAGGCTGAGTTAGGTTGAGATTTTAAGCTTTAAAAAAAACCTAGTTATCCCTTGAGTTTGATAAGCCATGAAATCATGTGTAAGTCACCAATTAAACATTTTTTTTTTCAAATGGGTAAAAGATCAGATATATTTGAATCTCTTGCAAGCCAATTACATTCTTCCCAAATAAATGAACTGAAAGTATTAATGGATATGACTTTGCCCTAGGCTTTTAGCTACTGAATCCACCTCCCTTTGGTTGTTTCTCTATAACATAACAAATATGCAGTGTTCTCCTTGTTGCCCTTACCACATTTCTCTGTGTTTTCTGCCAGATGGAAAAAATTACATAGTATCGTATCAATTTATGCAATTTTAATGAAAGGGTTATAATAAATAGGAAGTCTTCTGGGGAGTCTTTTGAGGTTTTAGTGTAATCATTACAGATAGAGGTGCTCAATAAATTGTATAAAATTATAAAAAGTGCCTTTTCCAGGCTATATTTGTTTTTAAAACTGCCTGGTCTCATCCCATCTTGAATGGATGAAGGATTTTAGAATGTATACAGGAAGAGATTAACATCCATGCTAGTTTTCTTAGTGAATTGAAGTTGTTACTGTTGCCTTGACTCACACAAGGTGAAGGATATTCAAGGAGAGTAGTAAATGCAAAGCTTCCATCTCTCCCCACTGTATCTGGAATTGGCTCAGTGTGGTGTGACATTGCAGTTGAATTTGGCAGCAGTTTATTTCCCATTCCTCATTTGGACACACTTTGAATTGTTAGATCCTGATTTTCAGTTCTTTGTGGCTGACTAAAAGTTCTCGAATGCGCAGTAATGTTGCCTGAACTCCATGAAAAGAGAGAATTCCACAGTCATTTTTGGAGAGGGAGAAGACTGATTCTCAAATATGTTTTGTGTGTTTTGAAAAAAATTCTTCTTTGGAGGCAGATTTGCAAATTTAATCTGTCAAAATTGTCATCTTACTTATAAATGGTATGGCTGCAAACATGCTAAAACAATTGTGGTATTTAATATACTATTGTTGAAAGACTGCACTGTAACTCCAATTCTGTACTGGAAGCAGCACTCTAAATCTGCAAGCAAGTTATTCCTCAATGATTATTTAAAGTTAATTAATTGATGAAGTATCAACAAATTACCTTCTCTTCTGTCTCTGTCTTTTCTCATGAGACAAAGGCACATATCTTTCTGAAATCAAAACTCTACTTACTAAGAGTATGGCATGAAAACAAATTGATGGAAATAAAACAACCAACCAACCAACCAAAAAAAACCAAAAACAAAAAACAACCAACCAAAAACCCAAACCAATAAAAAAAAGAAAACAATCAAATTAAAGTGCCATTGTATGTTGGAATCTTGAACTATTTTGAGTGGCATACATTTCATCTTTAGCCAAACAATCCAATTTCCAATGTAGAGTCAAATTGTCTTCTTCAAGTTTGGATAGCATCTCATGTGCAAAGTCACCCAGAGACTTAATAATGGACAAATCCAGAAGCAACTATTCCCATATCTACCTGACAAGGTAGAAACAGAATCAATAATTACAAACTATGCTTTTTGAAAAGGCATGTGCTGTCTGCCTCAGAGTTTGACATTACTGGATTATTTGCTTTGGACAGTCTAACACAAGCAGTATCTTTCTGCTGTCAAAACTCAATTAATTTCTTTCAGCAAGAGCTTGAGCCACTGCATTCCATGTGTTTGTCATCTCCATGATTCACTTTTGTAATTCATTCACCCTGCTCAGGCTTACTTAAGCTCTGAATGTAAGCCATAATTCACAAACAGTGTGGTAAACCACATCCTCAGGCAGCACCAGCATAGAAAGCCTATTATACAGGTGCTTTATCACATCTGCTATACTGAGTTCTGAGAGGAAAAAAACAATTCCTGTGATAGATTAAGTCTATCCCAATAAGAGCTTCATAAATCAGTACTACCAAAAGCAGCAGTGTCTGCTGAGATCCAGGGGAGCTCTGTATTCTGGCAGATAATTTACAAAGAAAGAGAAATGCCCTTAATGGAACGAAGACGAAAGACCAATCAGGTGTAAGAAAATGGGTCTAGTAACCTCTCTTTGCTGTAGGATTCACTCATCCATTCCTTCATTGTGCCTGCTTCCAGCAGCAGAAGGAAAAGAAAACCCACAGCATGCTTGGAGAAGGAGTTTGAATTTCAGCTGGGAAAATGCACTGACTTTGGAGAGAAGCCTCACATTGTGAAGCAGTTAAAGGCACTTAGGAAAAGGGGTGTAATGAATTTTGTTAGACTGTTATCAGAGTGTTTTGACTTTGGTGTTGAGGTTTTGATGAAGGTTTAGAAGTGATATTGCTTTGTTGGAGTTGTTTTGCCTGGTCTTACAAGTGTTATCACTCAATTCACACATGCAGCAGGAAGGTTGTACCTTCTGACTATTCATTATTTTAGTGCAAAAGCTGTAAGTGAATGTACACAATAACTTTTCAGACAAAGTTAGTGGCAGATTATCTGCCAAGATCCTGACAAGTAAGCAACTTCCAGAAGGACAGGCAAATCAATCATCTGGAAGGTTATGGTGATATAAGACCTAGGCATGAGTGAGAACAGGAACATTAGAGAGAAAAGAAGGTGTTCTGAGTTCTTGTGTGTAGAGTGCCACTCATGTCTTGGCTCTGAGGATCCCTTTCTAGACCTGGCTCACTTTTTTGGATGCCTTGGCTGTGTTCAGAATTAAAAGGTATAACAAAGGGTTCTAAGTAATACTCTGTCCTCTGGGACAGGTTCTGCAAAGGGATGCTATTTTAACTCTACTCAATAATTTCTTTGCAGCAGAAGAGACATATACTGCACTGTAAGAGCTGACAGTAAGCCAGCAGTTGGCCCTTGCAGCAAAGAAACCAAATAGCTTCCTAGGCTATATTAGCAAGACAGTAGTCATCAGGTTGAGGGAGGTCATCCTTCCTCTCATCCTTGGTGAGATCAAATCTGCAGTCCTGCATTTTAAGATAGGCTCCCCAGTACAAGAGACACATGGGCATACTGGAAGGAGGCAAACAAAGGGGCACAAAGATGATGAAGAGATTGGAGCACTGATCATATGAGGAGAGACTGGGATTGCTCAGCCAGGAGAGGAGAAGGCTCAGATGGATCTTATCAACATGCCTGATGGGAAGGTGAAAAGAAAGTGGAGCCAGACTGTTCTCAGTGGTGCCAGTGACAGGGCAAGAGGCAACAGGCACAAACTGGCACACAAGAAAGTCCATTTGAATGTAAGAAAAGCTATCTGTCATAGTTTGAGGGGTTCCAGGTTATCACGGACTCTCTAAAAAAAACTACAGAGACCAAGATCCATCCCAGGGCATGAACTGGTCTCCCTGGATATTGTAATTTTGTTATTCAATCCCATAAATCCTGCAAACACTTTAAAAGTAAGCAGCAAGGTCAATTTGTTCTCTTTTCTCCCTTCTCTTTTCAACTCTCCAGAGGGATCCTTATTTGGTAACTATGTAGGAGTACCCTGTAGGCCATGGTCTTCAAGGCCATGGGCTGCCACAGTGAATCCTCACTGTAAGCACAATCTCACAGAATCTGTGTTTTTCTAATAAGAATGATGCACTTCAGATACTCTAGAGTCCTGCTTTTCTGGAATAATCCACCTCTCAGTTGCTTTCTCTCAAAAGGAATGCCTGATGAAATTTGTGGTGTTGACAGTGAGCACACCGTGACAGGAGCACACTGTTTTATTTGTGAGTAGTCCTCTTGCTCTCGTAATTATGCTACTAGCCAGGATAGCTCTAACCTAGTTTCTTGAGGTGTATTGCTCCCGTGGCTTGATAACGATGGACAGGTTATTCATAATTCATGGAATGTCTTTAAAGAGCTTGACGACTTGTCAGATTTGCCTCTTGAGATTGTAAATGTCTAACATTCTCCATCTCTCCTAAAAATAAATGGTTTGTAAATTATCTTCTTTTGGAAAGGACTGATAATGCACCTTCACACAATTCTGAGGTTTGGAGATTTTCCAAAATCACTGGGAATCACCAGTGAACTTTAATTTAACGTTAGCATTTGTTACTTGCTACACAGTTGAATAATTAATGTGCTCGTTCTTACAGCACATGCACCCCTCCTCCAGTTCTTTATTGGTGGTGTTTATTGACATGTATCCAAAAGTATTTAATTAAAAAAAAAAAATCTGTTCAGGGGTCATTTCTTCCTTTGGACTTAGTATTTGCCACCTCTGCTTCTTGGGTCTCTCCATATCCTGGCTTAATATAATAAAACACACTCAAATGCTCCTTTCCTCCAAGATACCTGGATATTAGATGATGTGGTGAATTCACTGGTGAATATCTTACAAATCTGGTTTGATACTGAGATCCATTTTCATTTATATTGAATGTAATTTGGATTTTCAAAAACAGGACTTTGGATCCTGAGGTGCAGAAAGCCTTAGAGGATGTTGTTGAAAATTGCTTGCTCCTAGGTGCCCAGGGTATGTGGGATTACTCCAAGCCCTAGCATTCTCTGCCTGTTTGTTCCATGGTTTATTCATGTATCAAATTTATTTAGATTGTTCATTCAAATACGAACACATCTTTGATATGACAAGTGATAGAGATCTCCCCTTGTAAGAATGAGCTTTAGTTGGTGAAAAATTGTGGCTGAAATAAATAAAAGAATCCAGAAGCACAGAATGGGCAAAGAGCTACATCCTTTCAGCTCCTAACTTCTAATGGGGTCCAGGTGACGTGAGCTTAAATAACAGTTGTGCTGCATAGGCATTTGTCTGTATTCATAGGGAATTCTGAGCATGCTTCCATTGCAGTCCAAACAAACTCCTCCTCTGAGAGCTGACTCTAGGCAGAAGTACTGGGATGTCACCCTGCTCAGTGGCCTTATCTTCCAGCCCTGAAAGAATACAGAGGAGGGAGGTAACAACTCTACATATTTCAGGCCCACTGTACTGGATGTATTCCTGTGCAGCCTTTCCTAGGTGGTCCTGGTTTGGCAGGGAGTTTGGATTTGATGATCTCTGGTGTCCCTTCCAAACCTACCATTCTGTGATTTTGTGATACTGGGCCTAGCGGACTTTGTGCCTCCTGTATTCTGCACTTGCTCCAGGTGTGTCACAAACATGCTAACAGGCAGTGTGTTCACCGCACTCGGGTCATGGAGTGGTACCACGTGCCAAGGAGTGCTGGTGGCCCTGGCAAGGCCCGGGCCTGGTGGGAATTCACAGTTGCTGTTTAGTTCATCTTTGACATAGGCAGACTGCAAATGACCCCGAAGCAAGTACCCTTGTAGTGGGTCACTGTCTTCCCACTCTTCTAGATAACCACTTGCCTTAAGAAAGTGGTTTGCTTTGCTAACCCTAAACAGCTCATCTACTGCTTTCAGAGCAAGGAAGACATTTCCAGTATCTTATTTTCAAAGACCTGCAAAATGAACTCTTAGATTTCTGCTGAGTGTTATGCATTTCAAAGGTTGAACTGTGAGATGATCCTACAGATTTTCTATCAGTTACTCCCTGTCTCTGAACTGCCATTACTGTCATCTGCCCGTAGGAAGGGAAGTTGCTCTGCTGGAGCAAGATGCAGATCTGTGTTGCTAGTGTTTCTGTAATAGTCATCTTGTATGCTGGTGGCATGCTAGAATAAATTAATCTGGATCATGCACAGATTTACTTCTTAATGAAAAAAGTTTAATTAAGAAGATCAATGCTAATTTAAAGTCATTAAAAAATCCTTAACATATTGTGGTGCTGAAAAGCTTGCAGTGTATTCAAGCCTGTTAACAGGAATAGTGACGTATGAACCTATGTTATGTTTACTTACAGTATTTTTTACTGACATAAAAAATGTGTAATAGGTATAAAAACTTACTAACTTTATTGTGATGTACTTGGCCTCTATCTTCGTTGTTTCTTTGCTGTTTTATTGACTGCCAGTTTTAGTGAAAATGGAAAGAGATGAAAGGCTGAGAAAGTCAGTATTCACGTGAAGCCCGCTGGGACTGCATTCACTCTAAATGCAAAAGCAGGGAAAGCCATGCCTCCTCTGGCTCAGACTGCCTAGTTTCTCCTACATGACCAGGTACAACACAGTTTGCATCTCAATTGTTCATATTATTTCTAGTGGCTACCTTCTGAATTTTTTTCCTCTTTAACAGGACACTGCCACATTGTCAGGTGGGGATTTCTTTTGTTACGTTCAGTACTTTCCAGCTCTTGACCCACCATGTAGAGAAATAATGTTTATAAAGTAGACATGAAGAAAAAAACCTTTTAGTGACAGATAGCTTAGGGGAAATGTGAAGTCTCCAAGAAGGGACATTTGTGGGAACAGGTTAGACAAATACCTGCCTCAGTGCATTTCCATACCTTCACTCCTGGGCAGTGTGGTGTCAGGTACTGGAAGACATAATGCTCTCTCCTGGACCTTCTTTCCTCTCCTGCCTGCTACACATTGTAGGTACTAATGAGCTTCAGGTGTCATCCAGAATTTAATCTTTTTGACAGTGGGGATTTGTGTATTTATTTTTTTTTAACAGTGTGGCTGTAACTTCACTCAGGTTTAAAATGTTGGTCAATTTTTCAGTAGAGGTGGATAACCAAACAACATATTAATCAAATTCATAATTGTTGTAAAATTGCATTTTTTCATTGAAGTCTAGACAGTGATCCCAATTTGCCTCCATCTAAGGATGTGAACTGTTTTTTTCACGTGCACTAAAACATTCATTCAAGACAGTGATAAAGGCAACTGGCTTTGCAAGTGAGTAGGTAATAGAGGTGGGCACTTCTGGAGGCTGATGATGCTATAGACACAAACTCATCTGCCTATGATTTTCAATATGCTATCAGATAGGGTGTGCATAGATAGTTGAACTTTTTGCAGTGAAAAATTCTAACGTACTTAGCAATGAAATGTGACGTTCAAGAAAGTTACTGGGTGTTAATGGATTTCTTCATTTGTTCTTTATATACTGGGTTTCATTCTAAAGCAATTCAGGAAAACAACAGAGGAAGCTATAAACATTTTGCGAATATTAAGATGGAGTTCCAGAAGAACTAATGAGGATGTAATTTGAAACACAAATTTGCATACAAATTTGAACATGATAGTTTGAAGCTTGAAAATATCAAAGTGTATTAAAATGACAAGCTATCCATGCCAACGTATAGTTTTTATTTTAAATGAGTGAAAGAATAAAATATAAAGATTTTACTTGAGAGACGGCTGATTATGTCAGATTGCTTTAGGCAAAAGGCACCATCAAGTCATCATGACATGCATTTGCTTTGTGGGTTTGGGCTTTTTTGGTTTAGTTGTGTTCCCTCATCTCCTCATCCTGACCCCTCCCCCCCACCCCTGAACCCCGCACGTTATTCCATGCAATTTCTATGTACCTTGAGGGTCAGAGAACTGAAACATGTCAGGGATATTAAGATAATAGAGACTCACAGCTTTCCTCCTAGCAAATACTGGAGACATCTCTTACTCCTACTTTGAACTCTAGACAAATGCACACATAGGAATCATATTCACTTCATTCATGAGGCATAGCAGAAAACAGCTCATCTGTGCTTTGCTAACCCTAAACAGCTCATCTGTGCTTTGCTAACCCTAAACTCCAGAAGCTGCTCTGGCCATGAGTGACAGTCTGGAGGTTCCTGAGTGAAGTGCCATGCTGAAGGGAAGCTAAGGGAGATGTCATCCCTAACTACCTCTAACCAGAAGACAGCGCACACCTGTACTGCAGCATTGCTTGCTTCACTCTGACCAAGGCTTCTTCCCGACCTCTCAAATTCTTATATTTGCCTACTGCAAGTGGAGAAATGGGGAGCCAGAGTGGATCTAGGGTTGTACTGTTGTGTGTATTTGTACTCCTACTGAACAGATGTTACTGCATTCAGCTGTGTGAGCTTCCTGGCTCATGTCACACTAACTCAGGGTCTTCAGCACCGTATTTCATTACTACCTGCCACTTGCGTGGTATGCTGTACTTTGCCTCAGGACCATGCTAAATCCTTTATTACTAGAGTAATCTCCTGCTACCTTTACTTGGGAGCTATAAAGGCTGTTACATCTGGCTAAGTAAACTATGCAAGTTGTATATGAAACGATTCAATGGTAGTATCTAGTTTTTGACTGTTGCTTGGATGTGCAAAGCAATGGCCTGTGTACTTGCCAAGTTAAAAGTCAAAAAGGGCTTGTGCAGAAAAGTAAAGAATAAATAGGGGTGGTCTTTTAAAGGCAGTGAAGAATGTTAGACAGATTCCTCACTTCTGCGGAGGACACCAGGTCATGGCAAGTATTCTTATTAATGTGCAAATTTTCTGCAGTCTTTAAATGCAACTGCAGTTGAGAGTTCAGCAGGTTTAGTGGTGTAATGCATGGCAAGAGTTTAGCAGAAGTGTAAGAAAAGAGTGAATCTGTGCTCCTCTCTTGGCTTGAATTCCAATCAGAAATACATCAGAGAAATTCAATACTAATACAGCAGGATTCCTACATACTGACTTTGTCTGCTTACTGACCTTCTGCACTGAGGTTCTCTATATATGAGGTGGCACTTAGTGCTGAGAAACAGCCTGACTGCGAAGGCTACAGAAGGCCATCTCTTTTTTTTTTTTTTTTTTTGCACCTGTCTAGTGAGAGGCAATAAGAGGAACATGAAGCTGGTAGCATAAACAGCTGCCACAAAAAACCTGCTTCAGCAAAATGCACTAAGTGGACATAAGATGAAGTGGATGCTGGCTCACATTTTATGGGCTAGTATGACTTTGCCCATAGAGAAAGGCTGCTGATTTTGAATTGCCTCCATTCCAATCAGTGATTCATAGAATCATAGAATGGTTTAGGTTGAAAAGGACCTCAAAGATCATCTAGTTTCAAACCCCCTGCTATGGGCAGAGACACCTTCAACTAGACCAGGTCACTCAAAGCCTCATCCAACTTTGCCTTGAACACCTCCAGGGAGGGAGCATCCATGATCTCCCTGGGCAACCTGTACCAGTGTCTCAACTGTAAAGAATTTCTTTCTAATATCCAGTCTAAATCTCCCCTCCTCAAGCTTAAAGCCTTTGCCCCCTGTCCTGTCACTACAAGCTCTTGTAAAAAGTCCCTGGAGGTCTCCCTGGAGCTGCCTTTTCTCCCGACTGAACAGCCCCAACTCTCTCACCCTGTTCCTACAGAGGAGGTGCTTCAGCCTTCTGATCATCTTCATGGCCTTCTCTGCACTTGCTCCAGCAGCTCCATTTCCCTCTTATGCTGGGAGCACCAGAACTGGATGCAGTGCTCCAGGTGGGGTCTCACCAGAGCAGAGCAGAGCAGAGGAGCAGAATCACCTCCCTCATCCTGCTGGTCATGCTTCTTTTGATGCAGCCCAACACACAGTTGCCTTCTGGGCCGCCAGCGATCATTGTTGGCTCATGGTGAGGTTTTTATCAGCTGACACTCCCAAGTCCTTCTTCTCCAGACTGCTCTCAAGCCACTCCTTGCCCAGTCTTTATTTGTGCTTGAGATTGCCCTGACCCAGGTGTAGGACCTGGCATTTGGCCTTGTTGAACTTGGAGGTTTGAAAGCAGCTGCTGCTGTTCTCAGATCATGCATGCTGTTTCTCTCTTCATTCTGGTTCTGCACTAAATGTAGGAACTGTTGCCTTGTAATCTTCATGGAACTTGGTCTGTCAAGGATCTCCAGTGCAGTAAAGAGTAATATTGTGAATAATTTATAGAGAGAAGCAATGGCACGTTTGTTTGTTTGGTTTGGTTTGGTTTTTTTTAAAAGGTATTTAGCATGCAGAGCATGAAGCTTTGCCAGATCTGTCTCCCCAGGTTTCTTCAGCATGTTGCTCTCAGAAACAGGAAATCACTGGATGGCTGTAGAGGAGTGAGAGGTTCCCTCAGGATGCTCTGTGTAAGAGAAGTTCCCCCTAGCAAGGTGGTATTTGCCACATAAACATCTTCAAGATGCCATAATTGATGTCCTGCACCAATACAAACATCCCTGATGTCAATGGCACAGAGTGGAAACAAATATTTTTCTGCCATGAGCTGCAGTACAGAATTGCTGAGGTGAAGAAAAGTGAACATTTAAGCTGAACATCACCAGGCAATCTCTGCCAATGAAATATGCTGAGGAGACTGTTTGAAAGGCATGGATGTACCCATCTTCAGGGATTTTTTAAAAAGCTTGGTAAAATACTGCAAAATATATGGGGGAGAGAAATGTTGTCCTGTCAAGGTGACAGAGATAAGCAAAACATTTCTTTCATCTCCACACTTCTGGGACATATTCTGTTATTTTCTGTATTTAGTCTGTCGTAGTCTATCAAAGCTACATCAAGTCCTTGTTTATTTTCCTCTGGTGAGAGACAAACTGATTGCTTCTCAGAGCTTCTCCTGAACTTCATATGGTTCTTGTAAGGGAGTATTTTCTAGTAGCTGTTGCTGAAGAAATGCTCTACAGGATCAAAGTGGATGTCTTCTTTAGCTTAAATTGAGCATAGAAACTGACCACTGTTTTCCCTTATCTTTTACCAAAGCTTTCCTGGAACTTCAAAGCACAAGGAAAATGGGATTTTGAGAGTGGGTTTGTGGGTTTTACTGTTTTCTGTGTGTTATCCTTATCCTCCAAAGTGAGGAAGCATGCTTCTGGTAACCTTGTGGAACATTGGTTAGGATTTGCAGTATCTGGTTTCTAACTTCAAAGTAGCATTGCAATTACCAGATGTAGTCCCATCTAGAATAAGACTTCCTGATGTCTAACAAGCATGCCATTGTGGAACTTTGGAAAAATATGAATACTTAACAATTTTGATTGACTAGGAAATATTTGCTAGTGCACCCCTTACTGCCAGCCCTCCTCTCCCCTCCTCCCCCTTTCTCTATCTTCCATGCTTGCAGAATATACGAGAATAGCTCTAAAGTTGAAGAAAGAAATTCCTCTGTCACTGTTCATACATTACAGAGCTGTGTTTGGAACACAACATAGAAAGAGCAGTGTGTGGAACACACCACCGTGGTGCCCCAGATCCATGTATTTTCTATTGGACCTCATGAGATCACTCCTCTCACTACTAAGTCTTGCACATCATCCATCTATGCCTGCAGTGCATTCTTAACAAATTATCACTATTTGTTACACCTCAGAGCCATAGCAAGCTCTTTTTACATCATTTCATTCTGTATTTGTACAGCTGCTCAGACAATAAAGGCCTTGCAGTGTTGCTTTTCACACATTTAGACGATTTTTTACCTCTCGTCTTTGTGGCTGTGTGTTTTGTTACTTCCTTCACATTTCAAGTGACAGTAAATCATGTGCAGAGAAAGCTGCTAGTCCTGCCAGCTGGCTGGAGTACATCTGATATACTGCTTTTCCCTTGGGGCCTCTCTCTCAACACTAAATCCATGTGCAAAGGGATGCGTGTGGTACCCAAATGTGGCCAGACCCAGGAGCTGCAGACCTATCTCTGTATGACTGGGGGAGGCATCCTGGCATTTGGTGCCCACCTAAGAAAGCGCTGGACTATGCTGGTCTAACCCTGCTGGAATTTGCCCTCCTGGCCACAAGAGCACGTTGCTGGCTCATGGTCAACCTCCCATCCACTAGAACCCCTCCCAGATCCTTTTCCCCTTGACTGCCTTCCAACAGGTCAGTCTCTAACCTATACTGACACCTGAGATTGTTCTTTCCCAGGTGCAAGACTCTACACTTGCCCTTGCTGAATTTCATTAAATTTCACCCTGCCCAACCCTCCAGCCTGTCCAAGTCTCTCTGAATGGCCTTCTGGTGTGGCAGCCACTCCACTCAGTTTGGTGTCATCAGCAAACTTGCTGACAGTGCACTCCATGCCCTCAGCCAGGTCATTGATGAATATATTGAACAGAACTGGTCCCAGTACTGACCCTTGTGGGACCCCACTAGTTACAGGCCTCCAACTAGACTCCATCCCATTGACCACAACTCTCTGACTTCCTTCCTTCCCAATCCACCTCACTACCTGATCACCCAGACCACACTGCCTCAGTTTAGCTAGAAGCATGCTGTGGGAGACTGTGAAATGCTTTACTGAGAGCAAGATAAGCCACATCCACTGCTCTACCATTATCAGTCCACCTGGTTATGTCCTCATAAAAGGCTATTATATTGGTCAAACATGACTTCCCCTGGGTAAAACCACGTTGGCTGCTTCTAATGACCCCCTTGTCATTGATATGCTTAAGGACAGCGCCAAGGAGAAGTTGCTTCATTACCTTTATGGGGATGGAGGTAAGGCTAACCAGTCTATAGTTCCCTGGGTCCTCTTTCTTACCCTTTTTGAAGACTGGAGTGATGTTTGCCCTTCTCCAGTCCCCAGACACCTCTCCTGTCTGCCATGACTTACTGAATATGATAGAAAGTGGCAATGACCTGTGTGCCAGCTCCCTCAACCCCCGCAGGTGCATGCCATCAGGACCCATGGACTTAGAGATGTTCAGATTACTCAACCATTCCTTAACCACCAGTCCTAATCAACCAAGGAAGACTCCTTTGTCATGCTTTGCTCTGGTGCCTCAGGTGTCAGGGGCTCCTAAGGACAGTCTCCAGCAGTATAGATGGAGATGAAGAAGGCATTTAGTAACTCTGCCTTCTTTGTGTCCTCTGTCACCAAGGCACCTGCCTCATTCAGCAGAGGGTCTACATTGCCTCTAGTGTTAGCTTTTCCTGTGATGCATTTGAAGAAGCCCTTTTTGTTGTCTTTGACCTCCCTTGCAAGGTTGAGTTCCAACAAGGCCTTAGCCTTTGTAATTGTCTCCCTACATCCTCTGACAACAGTCCTATGCTCCTCCCAGGTGGCCAGCCCCTCCTTTCATGACCTGTAGACTCTCTTCTTCCACTTAAGTTTGCCTTAGCAATTCCTTACTTAACCATGCAGGTCTCCTGGCTCCCTTTCTTGATTTCCTACTTGCTGCGATGCACTGATCTTGAACTTTGAAGAAGAGGTCCTCAAATGTTAACCAACTATCATGGGCCCCTCTGCTTTCTAGTACCCTGTCCCATGAGGTTTCATCCAGCAATTTCTTGAAAAGGCCAGCATTGGCCCTCCTGAAATCCAGGGTTGTAGTTCTGCTTGATATCCTGTTTCTACCTGCCAGACTTGAACTCCACCATCTTGTGATCACTAAGGCCAAGGCTTCCCTCAACCTTCACTGCTTCAACCAGACCCTCCTTGCTGAGGATAAGATCCAGCAGTACTCCCCTCCTAGTTGGCTCCTTCACCATTTGCATCAAGAAGTTACCATTGATTCACTGGAGGAACCTCCTGGACTGTTACTGGCTCGCTGAGTAGCTCTTCCAGCAAATATCTGGATAGTTAAAACCCCCCATGAGAACCAGGGTGTGTGATTTTGAGGCTGCTGTTAGCTGCCTATAGAAGGTCTCATCAACTTCCTCATCCTGATCAGATGGCCTGTAATAGGCACCCACAACTGTATCACCTATGCTAGCCTATCCCTTAATTTGCAACCACAAGCTCTCAACTCACCCCTTTCATCCACTCCTGGGCAGAACTCAAGACATTCTAGTTGCTCCCTCACATAAAGAGCAATTCCACCACCTTGCCTTGCTGACCTCTCTTTCCTAAAAAGGACACAGGCATCCATGAACCACATTCCAGTCATGGGATCTGTCCCACCATGTCTCTGTAATTGCCACCAGGTCATAACCTCGTGACTGCACATGGATTTCTAACTTCTGTTTATTCCCCATGCTGCATGCATTGGTGTATAAACATTTCAGGGATGGAGCTGAGTACATAGTTTTCAGCCTTGAAGGGGGGTAGACCCTCTGGTTATCTAAGATGTCAACACACTGCTCCTCAAGTGCTGGGCTATTACACCCAGGGCTGTCAGTGGCAAGGCCAGTTACATCCCCGTCTCCCGTCATACCTAGTTTAAAGCCTTGTCAATGAGTCTAGCTAACTCCTGTGCAAGGATTCTTTTCCCCTTATGGGACAGATAAACTCCATCTGTTGCCACTACACCCAGTGCCGAGAAAACTTTCCTGTGGTCAAAAAAACCAAAGTTCTGTTGGCAGCACCAACCTCTAAGTCATGTATTAATCATATGGATTTTTCCCCTCCTTCAATATCTCTTCCTTTGTTTCCTAAAGTAAACCAGAGTAATATTTATTATTGTAACCATATTTAGTATCAATGTTTAGTTTCATAAATAGATTATTCCATGAGAGAAATACCTAAAATGGGTTTGATAATTTATGTTTTGGTAAGTGCCTGAGCTGAAAGACTCTGAAGGTTGGACTTTTGTATGGGTTCTCATTGCTTGATGCAACAGGTGGTGATGACTGCATTAGTCACTTGTAGTAACTGCAGTGCCAGGGACCCAGCAACTTATATTCCCAGAGCCAGGAAGGTAGCAGGTTTTGTAGCACAAGGGATTGTACTTCACTGAAACAAAATCAATTTTGACAGGATGAAATCTGCATATTTAGCCAAGTAGTGTAACCAAACTAGATATGTTTTCCTTCCAAGTGTAGAAGTTTCTTATTCCATAATCTCCCAAGTTTAGAAAAACTCAGGTGTGAGTGCCTTATGTGCATGCTGACTCTAAGATGCTGCCTGCCATTGTTAATGAGCGCTTAGAAAACAAACCCTTCTCACAAGGAGTCACAAAATACATGTGCTCATTAGACTGCATCTCCCTGTTGCTTTGTGGACTTATTTAGCAGGTTGTTATAAACAAAAAAGCTACCTGAAGTCTGCCAGTTTTTATACCTAGGTCTCAGTGCATCACAAATTGTTCAAAGTTTATCTTGCATCTAGGTTAATATTGAGTCAAAATATTAGCTGTAGGCTAGGATGGCTGATGAAGGCTATCAGCCTCCTTTTCTGTTAAAAACTATCACCTACTTAAAAAAAAAGTAATTAAGATACCTTTTCAAGTATAACACTTACTACAAAATGCAAGAGGTGTCAGCTACCTGTGAAGATCATTTTAAAACAGGTGGTGAAGAAGCAATTTAGCCAAAAATTCAAAATCATGACATAATCCTGGAAAATACTGCCTGATGTTTATTATTACAATAGTTATGATCCCAAATAATTTGTGCAGTCATAGTTATCTATGTTCACTATTTTGAATTAAACATTCATTATGGAAAGGTGCTTACTGGCATATATGCATGGAAAAGAAAGGTGCTGCAACATGAATTATTCCATTTTGATCCAAATAAACCAGTGACTTTCACTGTTACCGTGTTTACCATCTTGCCTATTCTGCATATAGAGTGATCTGCTATAGGGGAACAGATGTCTGTTGGAAATGGATGTGCAGAAAGGCGTAACTTCTTCCTGGTACAGCTTCAGGTGTTGAAGTAGAGATATATGCATATACAAATCAACCATTTTGCAGTATATACCTTAAAATCTGCTTAGTATGTTTTGCTTAGGTCAGTTGAGACAGCTAATGTGAGAAATCTCAGTTTTCTTTCAGTATTTGTCCTAGGAAATTTAGTGAGGGGTGAGTAGTGGCCTTATTTCCCAGTGTAAAGCTAATGGTAAGCATCTTGGTTTGGATTTTGATATTTCTTGTGCCTGCTATTAACAGCATATCTTAGGGAGCACAACTCTTGCTCACCAGACTAAACCAGCATTATGTGAAAGGATGAACAAGCTGCTCACAATGAAAAAGGCCTTTGCTGCATCTGGACTTTAACTCCATGCAGAGCTTGATTTTTAGCTATCTCACCTCCAGGGAAAGGAAATTTTTTTTCCCCTAGTAAGTTATAGAATCGTAGAATCATAGAATGGTAAGGTTGGAAGGAGACCTCAAGGATTATCTAGTTCCAATCCCCTGCCATAGGCAGGGACACCTCCCACTAGCACAGGTTACTCAAGACCTCGTCCAACCTGGCCTTGAACACCTCCAGGGAGGAAGCAGCCACAACCTCCCTGGGCAACCTGTTCCAGTGCCTCACCACTCTCACTGTAAAGAACTTCCTCCTGACATCTAGTCTAAATCTCCCCTCTGCCAGTTTAAACCCATTGCCCCTAGTCCTGTCATTGCAAAACCTTGTAAATAGTCCCTCCCCAGCCTTCCTGTAGGCCCCCTTCAGATACTGGAAGGTTATTATAAGGTCTCCTAGAAGCCTTCTCTTCTCCAGGCTGAAGAGCCCCA
>WBNM01040344.1:58311-68548 GCA_013399055.1 Ramphastos sulfuratus
CACCAATCACCTCTGCTTTGTTTTCCATTTGCCTTAGCAGAGCTTTCAGGAGGATCTGCTCCATGATGTTGCTAGGCACAGAGGTGAGACTGACTGCTCTGTAGTTCTCAGGGTCAACCTTTTTTCCCTTCTTGAAGATGGGTGTTATGTTTGCCCTTCTCCAGTCAGCAGGAACTTCACTTTTTAAAATTACTTTTCCAAAGTAATTTTAAAAAATGCTTCAAAAAAATCAGTTCATCATGATGCCAGTGATGTTCACAATGTGAAGATGCCAGTGATCCTTTCCCTCTGCTCCGCCCAGGTGAGGCCACATTTGGAATACTGTGTCCAGTTCTGGGCCACTCAGTTCAAGGAGAGGGAACTGCTTGAAAGAGTTCAGCACAGAGCCATAAAAATGATTAAGGGAATGGAACATCTTCCTTAGAAGGAGAGGCTGACGCAGCTGGGTCTCTTTAGTTTGGAAAAGACTGAGAGATGACCTCATTAATGTTTATAAATATGTAAAGCGTGAGTGCCAGGAGGACGGAGCCAGGCTCTTCTCAGTGATGTTTGATGACAGGCAATGGGTGGAATTTGAGGCAGAGGAAGTTCCATGTAAACATGAGGGAAAATTTTTTCACTGTGACAGTGATGGAACACTGGAACAGGCTGCCCAGTTTTTGGAGTCTTCCTCTCTGGAGATATTCAAGACTTGCATAGACGTGTTCTGATGTGATCTGCTATAGGAGATCCTGTTCTGGCAGGGCAGTTGCCTGGATGATGTTTTGAGGTTCCTTCTAACCCCTAACATTCTGTGTATAATTCTGTTAATATAAGCTGAAGGGATTTGGCACCTTGTTGAAATATTTTTTCAAAGAATTTTCTTTTTCATTATTTCATTGGCATCATTGTGAAATTTCAGAGAAAAAACCAGGACACTCCATCCATTTTCCCTTAAAATTCAATCAACTGATGACTGAACAAAAAAGTCCCTGAAAAACAAACACAAACCCTGTTTGCAAGAGGTGCTGCTCTTTTGGTTATTTTTGGGATACTTGATAACATATTGTGAAGTTTAGAAGTTTAGAACATTAATTTTATGTTATTTATCCCTGCACCAATGATTTTGTCCAGGGCATGAGTTTACTGTTTATATGAATTATGAAATTCATGTGCTAACTGAATTTTGAAAAATCTGTTAGAAGCTGTTTGCATCTTTTATTCTATATGTGTACTTTTATCTATGAATCTGGAAATGGTGATAACCATTAATATACATTAGTAGTATGAAGGTATATAGTAGAATTAAAATTTACTTTGAATTCCACCAAATAGAGAGGTTTTTTTGCAACATCTTGGTTTCTATCAGTCAATATACTTCATATGACAGAAAATTGTTCTGTTAATTTTTACACTTCAAAGGACTGTCTGAGCTATATTTTAGAAAGCTGTGAAGGATTCATTTTTAGCATCATGCATATGAGTTCCATATAAGGTTAGTTTACTTTATGATACATGAAATATACATAATTGAAACAGCCCTTAAGGGCTAAATTAAATCCCACTACCTTTCAAAACAGGGGTCCTAATTACTGTCAACCCCTAACTATAGATAAATTAGGATAGACTAGACTATTGCAGTTGGAAGGTAGCTACAATGATCACCCAGTCAACTGCCTACCAATTCAATGCTGACCAAAAGTTAAATCATGGTATTAAGGGCAGTGTCCAAATACCCCTTAAACGTTGACAGGCTTAGGGCATTATCCACCTCTCTAGGATGCTTGTTCCAGTGTCACCACCTTCTCTACTGAAATGATTCCTGATGCCCAGTCTAAATCTCCCCTGTCACAGCTTTGAACTATTACCATGTTCTCTGTCACTGGATACCAGGGAGAAGAGACCAGCACCTCTGCATCATCTTGTCAAGAAGCTGCAGCGAGAAATGAGGTCTCCTCTTAACCTCCATTTCTCCACACTAGACAAGCCAAAAGTCCTTAGCTGCTCCTATAAAATAGAATTGGAACTTTTGTTTCTATTGAACTATTAATCATCTATTAAGGAAATAACTATGAAAATAAAAATGAACATGATGAAGATATAACTCTAGATGAGAAAATAATGTTTAATTGTGTAGTAAATTATATGCACACAGTTAAGTCCTTACAGCCTACACTGAGGCTGGACTGAGCCCTTAAGTATAAACTCACAGGGGGATGGAGCGGGTTGGAAAAAGCAGGAAGCAATGGTAAAATGGCCTTTGTGCTAACAACCACACTTGTTTTCCTCTTTCAAATGTTATAACTAGTGTCTAGAATCAGCAGACAATGTTTCACCTACAACAAGCTCAAAATAGCTCTTTGTACGACGATATCAATCATAAACTTGCCAGGTGATAGTGCTAAACTAGGAGTGCTAGAGTTTCTATTGACAAAGCAGTGGAGAATGAATGCTACCTATTAACTGATTAAGTAGTGACGTTCACAGAAAAATTACACTAATTTCTTTGCCACCATCCCTTTAGTTCAAGCATTGCAAGTGAAATAGAGGATGCAGCTCAAATCTGCAGTCTAGAGATGATAATGTGCAACTGATTCGGCTGTTAGAATTGGGGAAGAACAAATATGCCAAGAGGTTATTTATGGATAGTAAGACAAACATTGTATTAGTAAAGATTAATACAGAGGTAACCCATTGCAGACATATTTTCAACTCTCACTCAGTGGTTTGAACAATACTTATATATTTGTGTTACATAGACTAAGCTATTTCTTTTTTGCAGAGAGAACGCTCATTCACTTTCTTAGTTTTGCCTTTCTGTTAAGTGCCTAAGAATAGGTATTTCTAGACTATGGATCCATATGGGTCACTGATCTCTTCCAGTATGGGAGGCCACAGTGATGAATGCATGTAGGTGCCCACAGGTCCCTCTATCAAGCTCTGAAAAATGTGATTAGAGATCAGAAAATATCCACAGTACCTTTCAGCTGTTGTTTTTACATCCTGCTTTTTAATGCCTTTTTTAAAGGTCAGCATAAGACAACTTTGTGGCCTGTGAATCCACTGAAGAAAAGCCATTTTCTTGTTTGGATCTCAATTACTTGTGCTTTGGATTCCACTGAATTAGAGACACAGAGGTCTGAGTTCACACCTGATTTGTGTCATGGTCAAATCTTTAGAGGAACAACCTAAATCTTTCTTGCTTTATCATTTTTAAGTACATGTTGTGACAAGTCTCCATTAATTTTCCAGGAAGGTTCTTGTTCTTGTTCTTGTTCGTAGAGAATGAAACTGGGAATTTGAGTTCCAATTTCAATTCTGTAAGGTGAAAGTGAATGAAGTGTTTTAAGATGACATTATCCAAGCAACAGCCCTTTCTGACCCCACGGCTCTCTGGTGTCAACATTAATGCTTGTTACTAGGAAAGTGAAAACTATACCCTGGCTTTTTATTTTGAAAGTGGTATGAAATTGTCATTGTCATTTGAGGAGGAAATGAAAATTCCTTCTGTGATTAAGGGAAATGGACCTATTAAAATATTCTTTTTCCTCACTTGCCATTTGTTCCCAAGAACATTATCTTGATAAATAGCTCAAAATAATTTTGTTTAATCCTGAAGTCCTCCTGATTATCTAAGTGCTTTCCATATGCTATTTACAGTATGCATTTTAGCCAGTTTTAGCCCAAATTGGCATGCCTGTTTCCATGGGGACACATTGCTTTTTTTAGGTGTAAAAGATGAATGTTTTGCATATTTTAGCCCTAGTTCTTATTATTAAACATTAAACTTGCAGTGAAAACTTAGTGCTTTAAAAATTATATNTAGTTTAAATGACTCACTGTAGCTTACTTAGGGTGGATTATCATCTTACATTTCACCTTTATATCATCTTAATGTTATTTGTCCTAGACAGTTTTATAAGCTAGTCCATTTAAATAAGCTTGTTGCTTGAATATTGAAGAGAAAATTGAGTTAAAAGTAATTTAAAAAGTCAAGTTTAGAGTAGTTCTCACTTCCTCTTACATATATCTGGCCTGATAAAATGAAACTGGATTTTCAGAAATCACATGCCAGCAAGAAAAGGGAGATGTTACAAATGGTCCAAGTGTGCCATGTATCCCACAAACTCCAGACTAACAATTGCGAGCAGTTAAGAAGCCCTGCATGGAGATTTTCCAACCAGACTGGAAATGAGTCATATGACTAAATCAAATTGTATGAAACCTATTGACATGTTTGATTCAGCACAGCTAAAAAGCAGGCTTACCTAACTAGGTTCTTGACAGATAGCCTGGAAGGTACACAGGCTAAATGTGACCTCCATCATAAGCTTCTCGCTTTCCAGTGTCCTGGGGGCTATTTTAAGATACCTGCAGTCTGAACGCAAGTAGGCAAAATCCCAATCTGGCCAATTTGCTTTCTGGTGTGCTGGTTTGAAGGTAATTGGAATATTTTACTGAGAAAAATTAAATCCTTAGCTGTAAGAAGAAAGAAAAAAACAACAGTAACCTATATCATTCATTCTTCTGCTGAGAAATGCAACTAGTCAAAATATAGATAAGACACTCACTTCTCAAGCACTTCTCAGTTGTTTGTTCTGCTCCTTCACTCTGGCAGTCTGTGGTTGCTTTCTNCCTTCCTTGTCTAGTCTCTTACCATTCTTCTTGTCTCCTTATATAGTGCTGAAGATTGTACCATGTTTACATCCTTAGTATTAACAATATTTTTCATCATGAAAACTCTTCTGTAGAATTCAAATTCCAGTCCTACCAGTAAAAGAGGGGACAAGTGATCCAGGGACTTTGTGACCTTTTTGGTGCTGCACAGTATGTCTACACACATCCTGTATTTCTTGAATTAGGAAAGCTGCAAAGTGCTTAAGCAAATCTTTCTTTAGGAAAATATTGAGTCAACAGGGAACAAATAATTGAATGCCAGGAGAAAATCAACTGAAAGGAAAATGGCATTTTCCCTCTAGATTATTTTTTTTTGGGCCACTTGTGACAAGAGGAAGATAGGAATGCTCTTCCTGAGCTGGATATGTTTTGTAGTCTGGTTGGAATTTCATATATGCCTGGAGGGACGAGTGAGCTGTGGAAATGTAATCTTGGGACAATCTCTCAGGAGGTTTTTCCCTTCAAAGTCTGAGCCCCTCAACCAGGAATACCCAGTTAGTGTCTTGTGTTGGGAGTGTTAGGGAGCAAGAAATGTGTTATACTTCTTAGTATTGTGCTTGTAAAGGAAAAAAATTACATCTGAATTCAGGACAAAAAAACCCAAAAAAACAGATTGTGGTGAAGTAAACTCCACTGGAACCTCCTCATGCACTGTCCCCCAAGCTATTCCATGGGAAATGTGATTTGCCTCATTCTCCACTCATGAGTATCACCTCCAAATGCTGAACTCAGCAGCTTCAAACTGCCACAGGCCTCCCACAGGAGCGTATTAGTAGTCATGCTGTAACAGCTGCTTGCCACCCTCAAATGTATCCTTTAATAAATGAAATTCCAGCTGTTAAAATAATTCTACACCTTGTGCCCTGAGCTTACTTATGACCATGCATAATTCTCAGCCCATGAGTAGGCTTCTCAAAGGCATCATGTTGTTCTTGTGTATATATGACAGGACTGATGTTCAGGTTTCAAAACACAACGGTGATGAGGTCCAGATCATGCTTTCCAAACAGGGTTCAGTCTACCCCAGACAAACATTCTCATACCTTTTCTCTTCATGCAAATGCAGTTATTCAGATGCAACAGGCACAGCCTGGAAGGCTCCCTCTCCTCCTGTGTGTCTTAGTGCTGACCCAGTGAACCTGTGCATATTGGCTTGTGGTATGCATAGACTGGCATGTCTCAAGATTAAACAAGCAGTCCACCTAGCATTTCAAGTTCTGGAATCTGGTGTCATTTGGAGACAAAAAAAGTTTTAAAAAGGTTTACTTCTTAATGAGCCATTGATGATTTTCTTCATTGCTGAAACAAGCTTAAGAAAATGCATGAGATCTGGAAATTGTGAGAAGGAGCAGAGTTGTTGATTGATATTTTGATAATATGTTCTGGAATAATTTGCTTTGGTAAATGATGACACAACCAGGTAGCACAAGTTTTGTAGTTACAAAACTTGCCTCTGTCCCCTTTATGCGAAATTTGATTGTGCTGTGCTAGTTATAAACTAGATCAGACTCCTCAGTTATTAACATTCCCATTGGGATACATACTGAATGATGATGTTGCTAAGATGTGTAATTTTGAAACAGAGTGAATCTGGTGGCTGTGTGAAAAGGCTCTGTGTCTCCTTCATGACTGTATCTGCAAGTGAATGTACGTGTGCATTCCCAAGAGTGTGTGTGCACATAGAAAAGTCCCAGGTACTTGTGTATAAAAATGGAAATGCCTAATTCTGTTTAAAACTAGAGTCCAGTGCCGTCTGGCAGTCAGGCTGATGCCTCAGCTTTTGAGGTTGACTTTTGCTCTGCAGTGCAGTCTGATGGAGGAGACTCCTCAGGTCACTTCTCTCCTGATCATAGTGTAAAGGGTTAACCTTCCTGGGGGTGGAGAGTGGTCTGAACTTGCTTGACCCCTGGTTCTCCTGACTCCTTCCTGAGGGTGGTCCACCTGACCCCAGGTGTAGTGGTTAGTCCACTCCCACTTCCTGTTTGGATCCCCTATAAAAAACAGAGGGACTTCCTCTTCTTTTCTTTTTTGCTTGCCTGCCTGCTCGATAGCATCACCTTGTTCCTGCTGCCACTCTACTGCATAGTGGATGCCCCTTCCTGAATCTACTTTCATCCATTGCCATTGATCTGGTTGTATATATTTATTTGTACCTTGTTTCCTTTCCCTATATCTTTTGTAACTCCCCTGCCTTAAATAGCTTTTAAAATTAATTGTTAAAGTGTTTTTTAACTTCCAAATTGAAGCAAGACTGTTCTTTGGGTGTTTTTTTTTTTTTTTTTTTACCTCTTTCACACTCTCTCTACATCTAATTCATTTCTTTCAAAAAGGAGGGGAGAGGGACAGGCTTGTTACTATTATTGTACTGGTTCTGTTAACTGTATTTTGAGTCTCTGAGAAGATTAAACTAGAACCAATGCACACAGTTACTACCTTGTACATGTGGTACAACAAGTTGTTGTAGGATTTGGTGCATATGTGCAAAAATTTGTCTTTGAAAAAGAATGTTCCTGCTCTCTAAAAATTGCCACTAACTTTTACAAAAAGCTGTTTCTAAAACTAAGTGCTTTGTCACATTTAAACTGTGCTTGCAAAAAGGCTTCAGAAGAAATAAGACTGGTAATGTCTATTTTACATTCTACCAGGAAGAAGAATGGGAACAAGTAAGTGTTTGTGTCTTGGAGAATGTTTTGTTACTCAGTATGATCTCAGTTCTCGGGTCCAAAACCTTTCCTCTTTGACGTAAACAAGTAGGATATGCTTGAGACCGTTCTACCAAACAGGGGTAAAAGTGTAGGGCTATATAAGGATATGTAAACTGTAAGGTCAATGAGAAGAGCAGAAAGAGAAAGAAGAGCATGCAGTGAAATGTGACTATCCTTGTTGCCATTTTTATAGGAGAATGAAGAGTGTGATTTCTGGTGATGAAGTGATAAAAGGCAAGAGCAGCAGCCAAAACAGGACCAACTTCAAAGCAAGGTCCATCTGCCTTGTACTTGGGTGCCCAAACTGAATCAAGTATTTGCAGCTGTGCTTTCACAGGTCTCAAACAGGGAATAACTGCTTCCCTGGATCTGCTGGATACGCTGCAACTAATGCAGCCCAAGATTCAAAGTTAGTTCTGACAACTCAGTGTCTCTAGGAGAACCTGGAGCATTCTGGCAATGCAAAGCAACCATAAGCCACCCTAACTCCTAAATTGCAACAGGTTTATGACTGTGTTAGCCAGTGCTGTGTTGCAGAGGACATAGAGGACTGCAGTGACTTAGGTTCTTAATCATACAGTGGCTGGGAGTTCACCTTGAGGCAGACACTCAGATTCATTCTGGTCTTGTTTGCACTTTAAGTCAGGAGTAACTTTAAGGCTGTAAATTGAATTGTGTTGTGGGTAGGGGCAGGAGGCCAGAACAAACTACATTCTTCCTTATTTTCTCTAGGCATTAACTTAAAAAAAAAAAAAAAAGGATTAGAATACTCCTTTGAGCTGCTTTTCTATGCATCTTTATTATTTGCTTTTCATTTGTTTGCTGCTAATACATGATGTTTTCTTTCTTAATCATTTGCTACCATGGTAATTTCTCTTAAAATGTATTCAGACTACAGCCATTTTCTGGCAAAGTAAAGCATGAAATTCACTGCCCTTGAAATCTGCATCTTTATAGAGGAAAGCATACCCTTTCATATTTCACTGTCAGAAAAGAGTAGTAGCCATGGAGTCATACTTTGATATTGAACCTTGCAGTATTCAAAAGAGAAACAAAATAACATGTAAAGGATGCTGATTTTCCTCTCACTTATGCAGTACATTTATTATTTAACTGACAATTTTTAGATAAGAATTTGTTATAAAAACCCACATGTGCTTCAGAATAATGTAGGAGGGTGATGTTGAACAGACTGTCATTACTGCCCATGTGGCTACGGTCTCAGACTCCCTGACAGAATCTTCTGGACAATGAGAAAGCTGCAGAAAAGCTGGCCAGATTTCCAAGTCTTCACATTATTTGCCCTGAGTGCTAAGCTTGATTTAGGGTGGAAAACAGCTTCTTGAAATATTGCATAAATAGACATGCTGAGCATATACTTAGCACATTAGTACTTTGTACTTCTCTTCTTCAAGCTGTTTCATTACTTTAATACATTAAACGGAGAGTGGCAGAATTGCAGAAATTATGTGGGCATCAGACTTGTGAAAAGAATCTGTAGATCCTGTGGATAATAGAATTATTATTTAATTTACCTACCTGGAAGCAGTGGAATAGAACTCAGAACATGTTGATTTGTATGAACAAGATACAAGACCTATGAGTTTTCTCTGTTATCTTTTGACTTTGGGAGTGAGCTGGGGAACAAATGTTCCTGAACAGAAAACTGATTGGGAACTAAATCTACTAATTTCTATAAATTAACATTCTGAATATTGTGTTATTTAGTGTTACAAAATTGACCATGCTAGCATATTATTTATTAGCAAAGTTATAATATCAAGAAGAAATATTGCAACATATTTCTTCATAAATTACAGAATTTGTGAAATTACCTTGTATGTTTTCTAACCAGTGTCATCTGTCAGTGCCTTCCCCAAAATAAAATTGCCCCAATCACTATTTCTATGTCAGTTTACCTAGCAAGACCACTTGCATACAGTCACACCCTTATTTCTTTATTAACTCAGTTTTAGCCTGTCATCCACACCTTTAATATTGTAACTGAGATGTTTTTCTCCCACAGAAATGTTTTCTCACTCAAAAGAGGTTCACTGGGGTCGTACCAGGATATATTGTTGTTAACAGGGTCCAGTGAATACTTATGAGGAGGACAGAGAAAGACAAGGCTGTATCAGATATTCAGTATTTCCTTTTTGCTTTAGTGACTCAGAAATTCCTTCTGTGTCCTTTTTTGGAATTCAGCATTAACTAGGCAGCCTTTTAGTTACATCTGAAAACTAAAGAGTTCTAAAAGTTCACCTGAATATTAGGGATCTAGAGGAAAATGCCTTCAGCCTAAAGAGTTCATGCAATGCAACAGTTTGTTGCTCTGCAGATGGGCTCCAGCATCACGATGTAGGTCTTTGAGCTCAAAGGTGTTCAAACTCTCCCTTACATGAAATTACAACTATATGTTATCCAGTTAAGCAAGGTATGGTGTCGTGGTAGGCCTAAACAGGCCAAATGAGGCTTGTGAATGTCCTGGCTTATGCAGACATGTTTTTCTGCTCTCTCTCCCCTTCTGTTTTGGGGAGAACAACTGCAGGAAAAGGGTCAAAGGACCTGGCGCCACTAAGTCTGGGGTCTGGAGTCAGCCCATCCACTGCGGTAAACAGGGTGCACACGGTTGCCTGATGCAAGGCCTGTGATCTGCCCAAAAAGGGGTAAAGCAAGCCTGTGGCTTCACCCATGTCCTGCTGGGGCAAAATGGGCCCTGAGCACTTGCTTGCAGTGCTAATACCCTGTCTGTTTGGCTGGGTTTCAAATTTCTCTCCTGCCAGTGGTCCATTTTGCCTCGAGGAGCAACTGAAGGGGTTTTGCTCTGGAGGGGCTTATGCTCCTCCTCCTCTGGTGGGTGTTGCAGGCTAGCCCCG
>WBNM01040345.1:23640-38722 GCA_013399055.1 Ramphastos sulfuratus
GGAGCACATTTCACTGAGCTGCTGGGAGGATGGTTACAAAGACAACTGTTGATCAAACTTTTGGCTATGCCTTCAAGTCTGGGTGTGTGCATTTCCAATCGGCAGGACTGGATTTCTTTTAGCATGTACAACAAAGCTGATTTCAAAGCAACAAGCAAATTCTGGAAGGAAAAGAAAACAAAACCAACCAAACAGAAAAAAAANCTGGGCAAGCTGCTGTGGGTGCCCTGCTTTAGCAGAGGGCTGGACTGGATGAGCTCCAGAAGTCCCTTCAAGTATCTCCATCATTTAAGATACAAAAAAACAATGCCAGGAGGGCTTGGAGAAGCCCACACCATTAACTATCACAGAGGGCAGAGTGCAGAGTTGGCATCATCCTTTCTGGCAGGGGCTGGGACATTTCCACCTTTCTGCTTTCTGATCTCTGGAGAGATTCCAAACCCGTCCAGACGCTGTGCTCCTGAGCAACCTGCTGTGGGTGCCCTGCTTTAACAGGGGAGGTTGGACTGGATGATCTCCAGAGGTCCCACACTGGGGTGCTGTGAAGGGCTGCGGTCCCACGCAGGATCCCTGCGCCTACAGACGCCACAGGGTGCCGAGGGCCGCCCCCCACTCACCATTCCGGCTGCCTCCTCTGCTCTGCCAGCTCGTGCAGGCGCCGCAGGGCTTTCTCCTGCTTCCTTTCATCTTTCCGGGATCTCGAAGAGACGTTGCGAGCAAACTCCCTTTGCTTCAGATCTTTCAACCTCTGAGGCAAAAGAAAGCAGGAAGGGATTAGAGGAAAGCGGTTTGCGGTGAAGCGTCCGAAAGCATCTCTCTGCTGCAGCGCTGGGGAGCACACGGCAAAGCCCCTCCTCCCCAGGAGTATTTGCTGAGCTAAGATGGAGCAAGAGCATCTTAGCTCAACGAACACCCCCCCCCNCTCTTGCTGCTCTTGCAGGGTGCAAATGTACTTGGGGGACAGACAGCGCAGGACAGAATCTTAATAGCATGGGGCTGAGGAACAGAAAGGGATTAGCTGGTGCAAGAGTTACTACCCAGGTTATTTTTCTCTTACAAAAGCAATGTACAAGTTACATTGGAGAAGGTGCCAAAAATCCCCATGCAAGTGATTCTCCAGTAAGCAAATCAAGAAAGACAACATACACCACAAAGAGTTACTTTGCTTTCCTGACAGTAGTTCTCAGATGGTCTCTCCAGAAACAAAATGTTCTAAAATGCAGTGGTGGAAGGGGAGGGTAGGGGGCAGGGGCAAGGTCTTTAGGGGTTGGATATTGGAAAGGGCAAAACCACTAGAACCCAAAAAAAAAAAAAAAAAAAATCTTCATGGTCAGAGAAAGTAAACCCAAACCCAAGGGATTTCAAACATCATCGAGGAAATCTCCATCTCCAATTCCATCACAAATTGAACATCCAAGACTTCAGGCAATGTTTGAAAGTCCTTGCCTCAAACACTAGGAAAAGAGGCTGCTGTTTGTCCTCTGAACACAAGTGAAGGTCCTCAAGGCAGTTTTTTGAGAGCTGGGTAGAAGTTTAAGTGACAGAAAGCAGCAAAGACAAACTTCTCTACCATCCTATAAGATTCCTTCTCCTGGGTTTGGTGTTTTGTTTTGTTTTTTGGGTTTGTTTGGGGGTTTTTTGTGCACAATTTGAAAGCCTTTCCAAAGGCCCAATTTCAGCTTTGGGGAAAGCTTCATGTTTTTTAGGCCTTTCATGAAGGGCCTGAAAGGCTGATGGGACTCAAAGCAGCAGAAAAACTCTAGGATGAGACGTGCAGATCATCTGGTGGGGTCTGAACACACCTTCTGGCTGCCTGCCTCTGCCTGTCTGATGGAGCAGAGTCAAAGCCAGCCAGACAGAAGCAGCAGATCTGAAACCTAACCCAAATTAGAGGAATTAAATTGCCCCAATGTAAAGAGAACATTGCTTTGTGAAACGGGGTGGGGGGGGAAAGATGTGACAAGACAGAGGATTCTCTTACCTAATCCTATTTGCTAAATGCAGTTGGAGCGTGACCGAAACCAGAGGGGGAGGAGGACACACAGAGAAAAATAAATAAATAAAATTACAGCTACAGACACTAGTAGAAAGAAAACTCACTCTTGTGATCTGGACTCCCAAATTAGAAGGGTTTGCTTTCAATACATCAGCTGAGAACGTCACATCACAAAGAGAAAAAGAAAAGTAAAGAAAAAAAAAATATATATATGTAACAAGAGTGGAAGAGAGAAAAGAACAAGAGAAGGCAGCGTTACTACGCAGGCGGCCGCGGCTCCGCCGGCTGCTCCGGGCTGAGCTGAGCCAGCAAAGCTACAGGGGTGAGCTCGGGGTGGGGGGCAGGCTGCAGGAGGAGGGGAGCAACCACAGACACAGCCACGCACAGACACAGCAATGATCCCACCTGGACCACAGAGCTACTTCACCAGGACAAGTAAAGGGCTCAAGGGTTTTGTGGTGTATGTGTAAAAATTTGGGGGAGTGTTTGTTTGTTTGTTTTGTTTTTTCCCCAAAGAGGGAAAGAGAAGAAAACTAAATCAAACCAAACCAAAGGGGCTAAGCAATGCTATCAGCTTTTTTCATGCTGATTTCCAAGGCACATCTAAAATGCTCCAGGAAGTTCAAGTCACCAACAGCTGACAGAACTATTTCACTGGGCTTGGATGCCAAGTCTCACCCATCTAGAGAAAAAAAAGAAAATATGACCCAGCTATTTACAACAGAGCTGAACTGTGACCTTTCACTGCCAAAGAGGAAGGTGGAATGGGGCACTTGATGCCTCCTCTCTCTCCAGGCACAGCCTTAAACACCTCCCTGTGAACTGGAATCACAGAGTCACGGAGTGGTGGGGGCTGGAAGGGACCTCTGGGGATGAGCTCGGAGTCAGTTGGCAGCAGCGCAGCTGCCCACAGTGCAGCTCTGCCCTCGTTACCACATCCAGCTCTAATGAGAGCAGGATTAGATGTCCAGTACCTTAATGCTGACCTCTGGGTGCCTCTGCTGCCCCAAACCTCTCACCCCCAACACTTAGAAATCAGAAGTGATGAAGCAAATGAGCTACCCTGATGTACTGCAGCTACACTTGCACCTGGGCCTTCACAGAACTATGGAGGGGAGGGGGGGGCTAGAAGGGACCTCTGGAGATCACTGAGCCCAAGTGCCCTGCCAAGGCAGTCACCTACAGGTTACTCAGGAACACAGACAGGTGGGTTTTGACTGTCTCCAAAGATGGAGACTCCACCACCTCCCTGGGCAGCCTGTTCCAGGGCTCCATCATCCTTAAATTAGAGAAGTTCCTCCTCATGTTCAGGTGGAACTTCCTGTGTTCCACTTTGTGCCCTTTACCCCTTGTCCTTCCCAGGGCACCACTGAACAAAGCCTGGCCCCAACCTCCTGCCACCCACCCTGGAAGTATTGATCAGTATTGATGAGATCCCCCTCAGGCTGCTCTTCTCCAGACTAAACAGCCCCAGGGCTCTCAGCCTTTCCTTATCACAGAGCTGCTCCAGGCTCCTTAGCACTCTGGTAGCCTCTTGCTATACCCTCTCAAGCAAGTCCCTGTCCTCCTTGAACTGGGGAGCACAGAACTGGACCCAATGCTCCAGATGAGGCCTCATCAGAGCAGAGCAGGGGGGGAGAAGAACTTCAGTCACCCCTGGCCACACTCTTCTTGCTGCACCCCAGGATGCTCTTGGCCTTCTTAGCCATGAGAGCACATTGCTGGCTCATGGTCATGCTTGTTGTCCACCAGCACTCCCAGGTCCTTTTCCCCAGAACTGCTCTCCAACAGATCAGCCCCAACCTGGGGTTGCTCTTGCCCAATTTATCCCTCCCCAGACTGGAGGAACTTGCTCTGGTTTCACAAAGCTGACTCTACAAAGGACTGAGAAACCTCAAGGCCGAGTTTCTTTTTGCCACACAGGGGCCAGAAGGGTAAGCACAGGACAGAAAAGCTCCACAACTGCACCCTGCCACCTCCTTGAGAGTGTAGAAGTGGGAACAGTGCAGCTCAGTGTCTGACTGAGCTAAACTGAGGCACCTACTGCCAGAGGTGACTCCTGGGGTCTGCAAGGAGCAAGCTCCACACAACCTGGCAGGACTTCTCTTACATAAATGCAGCCTGAGGAAGAGGAAGGATGGACAAGATCAGACTGCTCCTCTGCAAACCCCAGTCAGGACAGGAGCAGAGGCAGCTGCCTAGTGCCAGAACTCTGATTCCCAGTCAGAAACTGTTCCCTCACTCAGCATCCATGCCAGGAGCGGGGGATAACCACCACTTAGCTCCTGCTGTGCCCAGCCTCCTCCCCAGCCCTAACTGGGCTGAAGCAATCAAGAGCCTGACATTGTCCACAGCAGCGAGGGGAGGGCAGGGGAGCAATGAAATGCTCTGCAGCACACTCCAGGTCTGAGCCTTCCCAGAAAGCTATTTGAACTCCATCTATTTAAGCCAGGCTTACACTAAAGAAGTTTCCACCTAATCCTGAGGCAAGCTTCATTATTTTAATCCTCAAAAATCACTAAATCACTGTTTTTGGACCACACTGTATGTGTGGCTGCTCACAGAGGCTAGACAGTGGTGAAGGGAGAGTCCCACAGCTGCCCCTTCCCACCCCACACACCATAAAGATGTTGAAAGAGGAATTTTCAGAGTCTCTCACAGAATGATTTGGGTTGGAAGGGACCTCCAGAGGTCATCCAGCCCAACACCCCTGCAGTCAGCAGGGACATCCTCTACTAGAGCAGCTTGCTCAGAACCTTGTGGTGTTTGACCTTGGGTATCTCCAGGGATGGGGCCCTCAACCACCTCCTTGGGCAACCTGCTGCAGTGTTCCACCATCCTCATGGAGCTTCTGCCTCCTCCACCTAAGGAAAAGGAGCATTGGGAACCCTCTTTCCTGGGGTGAAACCTGCCTTTTTGAGTCTTCCCACAGTGCTTAGCTTGCTAAGTGAGGGTGGTGAGACACTGGCACAGGTTGAGGGTGGTGAGACACTGGCACAGGTTGCTCAGGGAGGTTGTGGAGCACAGAATCACCCAACGTGATCAAAGATCACGTTGGGGGATGCTGTGCTCCACAACCTCCCTGGAGGTCTTCTGTGCTCCTCAGTCTCCCTAGAGGGGTTCAGGACCAGGCTGGATGTGGCCTTGAGAGACCTGTTCTTAGTGGGAGGTGTCCCTGCCTATGGCAGGGGCTTGGAACTGGCTGAGCTTTGAGGTCCCTTCCAACCTAAACCATTCTATGATTCTAATGCCTGCCAGATGATCAGAGCCACCAACCTGCATTAAATCAGACCTACAGCTCTGTGCTACTACAGGATTTACAACTGAGGATGCTTTTTCTTCCCTGGCAGCACATTCCCTGAGGCAGCAAAAGGCTTCTCTGTGGAGTAAGGCATTTACCAAGCGCAGATGATGGCAACCAGGAAGCCAAGAAATCTTTTTCTGCTGGCTAATCTCTTCAGCTCTAAGGGCCATAGCAGCAAGACCACCAAGCAGGGACACAAACCTCCAGCACTTAAAAGTCTGTCCAAATTTCAGCATGCCAGCAGCAGCACTTTCACCACCTTCCTGCCTCCCTTCAGCTGGGGTTTCATTAATTGCTCCAAAGCTGAGGTGGGTGGCAGCTAAGAATACCTGAAGTTTTCAGCCTTGTTGTTAACAAGAAGTGCCCTGCACTTGCCTGGGAGAGGAAACTGAGCTCTTCAGGAGCAGTTTGCTGTAAATCCACAGCTCTCCAGCACAGAGAGGCTCCAGGAATGGATTATCTGCCCATCACTGCATAGCTCAGGAGGGGCCAAATTGGCAGAGGATGCCATTACCTCACAATTCTCTCCAAATCGGCTTAAAGGAGCTGCAGTGCGGCAGCCTCGCAGGGAGCCCCTGCAGGCACCGGGAGCTGGGGACGATCAGGATGCAGGAATTGTCCTGCCAGGAAAGAACTCAGCCCAGGCAGTCAGGGCAGAGGAAGTGCTAGCGAGGGTGTGCTGGGATCGAGGGAAGAGCTCCCCGGTCCCGATCTGCAGTGCACTGCTTTGCAGGCTCAGGGCACCAGAGCCACAGAATGGCCTGCATGGGAAAGACCTTCAAGGCATCAGGGCCCACTAGAGCCTCACCTCTGCTCCCCCCGGCCCGGGACAGAGCCTCACCTCTGCTCCCCCCGGCCCGGGACAGAGCCTCACCTCTGCTCCCCGCCCCAATCCAGGACAGAGCCTCACCTCTGCTCCCCCCCCAATCCGGGACAGAGCCTCACCTCTGCTCCCCGCCCCAATCCGGGACANGCCTCCACTCCAGTCCGGGACAGAGCCTCACATCTGCCCCCGGGACAGAGCCTCACCTCCTCCCGTACCCAGCTGCTAAACCCCATCCCTGAGCTCCACCACCCAAAGAGCTTTTAACCCCCCCCAGAGCTGGGTACTGCAGCACTGCCCTGGGCAGGCTGAGCCGGTGCCAAATGGCCCTTTGGGTAAAGAAATTGTTCCTCATGTCCAGCCTAAACCTTCCCTGGTGCAACCTGAGGCCTTTTCCTCTTGTCCTGCCACTGCTTCCTTGGGAGAAGAGACCAACCCCCACCTGGCTCCAACCTCCTTTCAGGGAGTTCTAGAGAACCAGAAGGTCTCTCCTCAGCCTCCGCTTCTCGACATTGCACACCCCCAGCTCCTTCAGCTCCTTTCCCCCAGACCTGTCCTCCAGACCCTTCCCCCAGCTTCACTGCCCTTCTCTGGACCTGCTCCAGCCCTTCAATGCCCTTGCAGTGAGACCCAAGCAGTAGGACATTGTCTTTATTAAGGTGACAAAGCTACAAAGTTTTGCAGAACTGAGGCTTGTTCTTTGCCTAAAATTGGCAAGCAGGAGACCAGGAGGTGCTGGAGGGGGTGAAGAGAAGGGCAAAGCAGCTGGCGAAGGGTCCCCCTTTACTGGGTACTGGGGAGGCCACACCTTGAATCCTGGGTTCAGTTTTGGGTCTCTCATTCCCAGAAGGACATTGAAGGGCTGGAGCAGGTCCAGAGAAGAGCACCAAAGCTGGGGAAGGGTCTGGAGAACAGGGCTGGGAAGGAGCAGCTGAGGGAGCTGGGGGTGTACAGTGTGGAGAAGAGGAGTCTGAGGGAGACCTCATTGCTCTCTGCAGCTCCTGAAAGAAGAGTGAAGTGGGGGTTGGGCTCCTATCCCAAGGAACAAGTGAGAGGGTGAAAGGAAGTGGCCTCAAGTTGTACCAGGGAAGGTCCACACTGGGCAGTAGCACAGACTTCTTCCCCAAAAGGCCTGTGAAGCCCTGGAAGAGGCTGCCCAGGGAGGTGGTTGAACTCCCATCTCTGGAGGTGTTTAAAAGCACAGAGATGTGGTGCTGAGGGCCATGGGTTTAGCCCCAGCCTTGGCAGAGTTAGAGAATGGCTGGACTCAAGGATCTGAAAGGTCTTTTCCCACCCAAACAAAGCCCTGATTCTTGGAATGAAAAACCTGCTTTAGGAAACCTGAGCCTTTGATGACAAACCTGAAACTGAGGGGACCAGATGCAGGCAGTGAGGTTTGAGATGGGCAGCAGCTCAATGTGGCAGCACAATCCCACAGCAGCCTGCTCCTCCCCTGCCACTGTTCTCACTCCCTCTGCCAGTCCCCATGAACTCAAACACCACTGAAGGGCTTCTCCCTCCCTGCCAGCACACTGCTGCCTTGCCCAACATTTGCTCAATTCTCTGCCACAAAAGCTTCTGGGAGGGAACTGCAGCCCCAGGTAAAGACCAGCTCAGAGGATGGCAACCTTCAGCATTTCACACCACCAGGCCCTCCTCAGCTTTGCTGCTCAACATTCTTTGCACACCCCTCAGTGAAGTGAAAAGAGTAGAAGGGAAAGGGCACTCAGCTGCAGCTTGATTCCATTTTCATTTCCTCCCCAGCACCTCATTTTCAACTGAGCAAAACACACCAGGTGCCACCACAGCCCAGATAACCACACCAGCCTGGCTGCCCTGGGCAGACACCATCCCTCCCCATCCTCACCTCCAGGCCTTTTACTGAACACTCCCCATGTAGAAATGCTCTCCTCAAACATGTTTGTCATCAGCAAACAGCAGCTGAGCACCTAAACAGGGTTAAGAAAATGACTTTGGGGTTTTGAGGGTAAAGCACTTCTGGAGTAGAAGAGCTTCCAAAATCAGAGAACCATAGGATGGGTTGGGTTGGAAAGGACCTTAAAGATCAACCAGTTCCAAACTCCTGCCATGGGCAGTGACACCTCCCACCAGCACAGGCTGCTCAAGGCCTCATCCAACCTGTCCTGGAACACCTCCAGGGAGGGGACATCCACAACCTCCCTGGGCAACCTGTGCCAGTGTCTCACCACTCTCACTCTACAGAATTTCTTCCTCATCTCCCCTCTCCCAGCTCAAAGCCACTTCCCTCATCCTGGCACTCCCAGGCCTTGCCAAAAGTCCCTCCCCAGCAATCCTGCAGCCCCTTCAGCTACTGGAAGGTCGCTCTAAGGTCTCCCTGCAGCCTTCTCCAGGCTGCGCAGCCCCAACTCTCCCAGCCTGTCCCTACAGAGGAGGTTCTCCAGCCCTCTGATCACCTCTGTGGCCTTCTCTGGACCCTCTCCAGCAGATCCAGGTCCCTGTGCTGTGTTCCCCAGAGCTGGAGGCAGTGCTGCAGGTGAGGGCTGAGCAGAGCAGAGGGGCAGAATCCCCTCCCTGTGCTGCTGCTCTGCCTGCAGCCAGCACACAGCTGCCCCTGGGCTGCCAGTGCCCAGTGCTGGCTGCTGGGCACTTGGGCACCAACTGACACCCCCAAGGCCTTCTCCTTCAGACACTCAGTGGTACAAGGGAGTTTCTCTCTTCAGTCCTCCACATTCAAGCTGTTACTGAAGAGAGAAGCTTTTGGACAGCACAAGTCCAACTCTCCCTCCAAAAAAGCTGAGGGGTTGCATTCAGAGTCCTCACTAAGCTCAGCAGTGACTGTTGGTAATTTTAGTCTGCTTTAACAGATCTCTCCCTGCTCAGCAGGAGAAGCAAAGATCCAAACAATTAAGGCATGAAGACAACTCTCTATATATGCTAAGTTTTTGGCTCCACCTTCCTTCCTCAGGTGCTTCTTGATGGAAATCCATTCCCTTTTCCTTTTACAAGAATCACAGAATGGTAANCCATGCTGAATGAATCACCTACACCTCCAAACTGCCAGGCACTTGGAAACAACTAACACAGAAGCTGGAGCAAAGGCTGCATCTCAAGAGTGGTTTTGTGTTCCCACAGCTAACTTGGCAAGAGTTCACACAGGAACATGTTTGTTTCTCACCCTGAATTCAGCAGGTGAATGTTTTTGTTCTGCTGGGTCGGTGACTCAGTAAACAGCTCAACCAGGCATGCCAGGAGGAAGGAGTCTCTGAGTTCTTGGATTGAGTAAAGAAACCAGAACAAGCTGCCTGGAAATGCTGCATCATTTCCACACCAGGTAATTCCCACTCTGATAGTTTTTACAGAATCATAGAATTAATCAGGTTGGAAAAGAGCTTCCAGATCACTGAGTCCAACCTATCACCTAACACCTTCCAATCAACTAAACCCTGGCACCAAGTGCCTCATGCAGCCTCCTTTTAAACGCCTCCAGGGATGGGCACTCCACCACCTCCCTGGGCAGCCCATCCCAATGCCAATCTCTCTCTTGCTGTGGAGAACTTCTTCCTAACATCCAGCCTGAACCTGCCCTGGCACAGCTTGAGGCTGTGTCCTCTTCTTCTGTCCCTGGGTGCCTGGTAGAAGAGACCAACCCCAGCTGGCCACAACCTCCCTTCAGGTAGCTGCAGAGAGCAATGAGGTCTGCCCTGAGCCTCCTCTCCTCCAGGCTAAGCTGCTCTAGGTGATGAGATACAGATCAGAGAATCACTGAACAGTAGGGGTTGGAAAGGACTTCTGGAGATCGAGTCCAACCTCCCTGCCAAAGCAGGATCACCTAGAGGAGGTCACACAGGAACACATCCAGGTGGGTTTAGAATCTCTCTAGGAGACTCCACAACCTCTCCGGGCAGCCTGCTCCAGGCCCTTCAGCACCCTGACAGCAAGAAAGTTCCTCCTCATGTTGAATTGGAGCTCTCTGTGCTCCAGTGTGTATCCACTGCCCCTTGGCCTGTAACAGGACATCACTGAAAAGAGCCTGGGCCCTGCTTCTTGACACTCACCATTGAGATATTTGTAACCCTTGAGCAGATCCCCTCTCAGCCTTCTCTTCCCCAGGGCTCTCAGCCTTTCCCCATCACACAGATGTTCCAGTCCCTTCATCCTCATAGCATCTGTTGGGCTCTCTCCAGCAGTTCCCTGTCTCTCTTGAACTGGGAAGCCCAGAACTAGACACAGTAGTTCAGATGTGGTCTCACCAGCAGAGTGGGAGGAGAACCTTCCTTGACCTGCTGGCCACAGTCTTCATAATGCACCCCAGGATGCCACTGACCTTCATGGCCACAAGAGCCATCAGGTTTGCTTGACATGAAGGCACAAAGTGGGTACAGCCTCAGGTGAAGGGATCCACATTGACCTTCACACAAACCTAACATGAACTACTTTGAAAGCAAAACCTAACAGCAAATTGAAGGTGCAATGCCCTAAGGATTTGTTCCCACTATGCCTGGAGTGCTCCAGCAGCTCTTGAGCATCTGGACACAGATGATCCAAGGGCTGGAGCACCTCAGCTATGAGGACAGGCTGGGAGAGCTGGGGGTGTTCAGCCTGGAGAAGAAAAGGCTCCAAGGAGACCTGAAATCTGCCTTCCAGGATCTGAAGGGACCCTGCAGAAAGGCTGCAGAGGGACTTTTCCTGAGGGTGTCTGGAGACAGGACAAGGAGGAATGGTCTGAAGCTGAGAGAGAGCAAGGTTAGACTGGAGATAAAGAAAAAGTTCTTCAGTATGAGAGCGGTGAGACTCTGGAACAGGCTGCCCAGGAAGGCTGTGGCTGCCTCCTCACTGGGAGTGTTTAAGGCCAGGTTGGATGAGGCCTTGGGCAACCAAGTCTAGTTGAGAGGTGTCTCTGCCCAGGGCAGGGGGGCTGGAGTGGCTGATCTCTGAGGCCCCTTCCAACCTGAGCCATTCAATGATTCTATGAAATCACTGCTCTGCAGGAAAGCAGCAGAAACCAGGACTATTGGAGTTGTTTTTTCTACATGTCTGTCATTATTCCCAGGGCTGTGTGACAGTGGCAGGGGATCCTTCACAACCTGTCCTAATCTGCCAGGCTCAAGATCTTACAGCTAAAATCACAGAGTGGTTTGGGTTGGAAGGGACCTCCAAAGGTCATCCAGTCCAATCCCCCTGTAGTCAGCAGGGACATCCTCCACTGGAGCAGGCTGCTCAGAGCCTTGCTGAGCCTGATTTTGGGTATCTTCAGGGATAGAGCCACAACTACCTCCCTGAGCAACCTGTTGCAGTGTTCTACCACCCTCACAGTGCAGAACTTGTTCCTCACATCCAATCTAAATCTGCTCCTAATTGAAATTTCAATCCACCCACTGCAGCCATCAGTGGCTTTCCAGGGTACAAGAAGTTCTCTGTCTCTGGTCACAGCTTTTTCCAATTGCTCACTGAAGGATCTTGAAGTGAACTGAGTTTATTTTTCCTCTTGCAGTGCCACCTGCACAAACTCAAGTCCCCTGGTTCCCCCTGACCATTTGGTGAGGAGATTGAGTTACTGCTCTTTAAAACATCTGCACTTCTCATTTCAGTATCAGCCTCATTCCAAAGCCCTAGAGAACAACACTGCACACCTCCAGCAAGACCCTTTGAGGTCTAACAACTCAACCAGGCCAAAGTTTTGTGACAAGAAACCGAAGATTGGTTCTCTCAGCTGAGCTAATCCAGAAATATTGCTAGAGACTGAGTGCTGAGGTCCATTCAGCCATGTCCAGATGCTGCATGAAACCAGCAGAGGCAGGAAATCAGAATAATAAAACCTCCCCTTTAATTGTTTGGTGTTAACAAGTTGGTGGGTCCAAAAATGTATCCGGTAGGGATCAATCCACTTACCTATGGTCCCTGTTTCGCAATAATCCTGAGTTCCTTCCTGGAATACAAGACAGTGTCTTTATAACTGGGGAGCAGAGAGGGATCTGAGGATGGAGCAGCTATTTACAGGGCCAGCCTAATGCTGGCTGAGCCACAGAGGGAAGAGGCAAACACTTGGAATGTTGTAGGGATGTGAGACTGAAAAAATACTGAAGAGCGAAACTGATCCCCTGGCAATCTGTTGGCTGAGCTGTGGAAAAGGCAAAAAGCAAAGCTGCCTTAAGAGTCACTGCTGAGAAGACAAAAAACTCTGCAGGTCACTACTGCAAGCTGGCTTGCTGGGCATTACCAGGGCACTGCAATGCCTTTTCCCAGCACAGGGCATTACCTAGGGCACTGCCACATCTCCTCTTCCCGACAAAGCTCACTGCTTAGCCTGCTGTGAAGAAAACTTCATCTTTTACCTCAAAATACAATAGAAAATGCTACAAGCCTTTAGGTAACTTTGCCTTCTTGTCCCAAGAGGCAATCCACAAAATCTCCCCGTGCAGAGTGTGATGACAAGTGAAGGGTTGGGGGTTTCATAACAACCTTACCGTGCACAGCAGAGTGTCAGAAAGGATCCTGGGAGGAGTGGGGCTGAGCAGGAGGGAGACAGGAGGGGGATGGTGCAAACTCCCCTTTGTTATTTCCAGGGAGTTGCAAGTTCACTCTCTGCACACTGACCCCCCAGGGTCACTCACACATCTCCACAGCACACAGAAAGCTTGACAAGCAGTTTTTTTTTTTCCCCTAAGCAAAGCATGATTGCTGCTTTGTTTTAAATCCCTGTGTAACTAGAAATTAATGCTGGGTGATGTAACCCCAGCCCCAGGGCTCATTTGCTCCAAAGTTAGCACAGCAATTCCTTTAGAAATAATCAGCAGGACCAAGCAACCCCCAAATCCTTCCTGCTGATGAGAAGATTAAACCACCCCTTGCATCCCAAGATGTTTCTCTTCCAGGTCATCCTTCTTGCACCCCTGCTGATGAGTCCACTGACACCAAGCAGGGCTGGCTGCTCTCCACAGGATTGTTTCTCCTGCCACAGCATCTTTATATTCATGGAGTGGTTTGGGTTAGAAGGGATCTTAAAGATCACCCAGTTGCAACCCCCCTGCCATGGGCAGGGACACCTCCCACCAGCCCAGCTTGCTCAAGGCTTCATCCAACTTAGCCTTGAACACCTCCAGGAAACATCCACAGCCTCCCTGGACAACCTGTGCCAGTGTCTTCCCACTCTCAAGAATTTCTTCCTCATCTCCACTCTCAATCTCCCCTCTCCCAGCTCAAAGCCATTGGCCCTTGTCCTGTCACTCCCAGCCCTCATCAAAGTCCCTCCTCATCTCTCCTGGAGCCCCTTCAGGTATTGGAAGGCTGCTCTGAGGTCTCCCTGGAGCCTTCTCTTCTCCAGGCTGAACAACCCCAACTCTCCCCACAGCAGAGCTTCTCCAGCCCTCTGATCATCTCTGTGGCTCCAGGTCCTTCTTGTGCAGGGGCCACTAGAACTGGAGGCAGTGCTGCAGATCCTCAGCCTCACCTCAGTGCCCTGATTGTCACCCCAGGGTTTTAAAGAGGAGCTGACAGAAGCACACTGCACCACCAGGCTGCAAGAAGGTGACACAAACAGGTCCTGCCACTCCTAACTCCACGCACACCACTGCACTCAGGTTTCAGCCAAGCTGGTGGAAAACTTCAGAGGAGGACACAGCTCTCAGGTGTCACACCTGTGCCACCAGCTGGGTCAGGGCTCTGGGCACAGGGTGCTGCTCTGTCAGTGAATTCATTTCTCCTCTTCATTCCATTCAACCCCAGCTCACCACAGAACTCCAACTGGCACTGCCCAGCGAGGTGAACTGAGGCTCCCCTGGTGAAATCCCTCTGGACTCTCACACCCCAGGCTGAATCCGTGGGGAAAATGAAAATACCAAACTCAGTGCTGTCAGCTTCTTGTCCTTGAGCTGCTGCTTCACTGCTGGCTTGCAAGATCCAGCACTCTACAAACATCCTCCAGACTTCAGCAGCTTCATTTTCATGAGTATGTTGTTAGAATTTATTGCTAGGAACATGAAAAAGCCTCCTTGGAGCAATTCCACCTCTCACAGCTCTGCCACCTGAGGTCCATTTACATCTCAGTTAACAGCTTCAAATAGGCACAGAGATCAGGCTGACACCTGAACTTCTACTGTTTCCTGAGCAGTAAGCAGCACCCTGCAGGTACTGTGGCATGTCCCTGCCTGGGGACAAAGCCAGTTCCACACAGATGCAGATCACCATAGAATGGCTCAGCTTGGAAAGGACCTCACAGATCATCTACTTCAAACCCCTGCCGTGCCCAGGGATGCCTCTCAGACTCAGCTTGCTCAAGGCCTCATCCAACCTGGCCTTAAAACACCTCTAGGGAAGGAACATCCACAGCCTCCCTGGGCAGCCTGTTCCAGAGTCTCCCCCACCCTGAAAAACTTCTTCCTCAGCTCCACTCTAACCCTGCTCTCCCTCAGTTTCAAACCCTTGGCCTGTCTCCAGACATCCTCAGGCAAAGTCTTCCTGTAGGATCCCTTCAGGCACTGGCAGGCAGCTCTAAGGTCCCCCTGGAGCCTCCTCTCCTCCAGGCTGAACCTCAGTTCCCTCAGCCTGTCCTCACAGCAGAGCTGCTCCAGCCCTTAGATCATCTTTGTGGCCTCCTCTGGACTCACTCCAGCAGTTCCATGTCCTTCTCCCAAGGGTTCCAGAATCTGAAGTGCTCCTTTTCACCACCCCTTTGCCACAGCCCAGGATTTCCCACTCTGTTCTCAGCAGCCTGACAGAACACAGCCTGCAGTACCACAGCACACACACAGTGGCACCTCAGCAGCCCCCAGCTGCACTGGTTAGAAGCTGGTGCCAACCAGGAGCCATCCACAGCCACCTCTGCCCTTCCCAGCTTTGCAGCAGCCCCTGCCTGCTCCTGGGTCACTCAGAATTAGGCTGCTGGGAGCCAGCCATGGGTTGGGGTTTGTTTGTTTGTCCTTTGGCCTGTGGGGTGGGGGGGAAATGTATGCTGCTGGGGGGGGGTTGCTTGGTGTTTTTG
>WBNM01040346.1:0-13481 GCA_013399055.1 Ramphastos sulfuratus
TATGATTCTATGATTCTCTGGAGTACTTTGAGCCCTGATGTTTCTTCTCTGGAGTACTTTGAGTCTTGATGTTCCTTCTCTGGAGTACTTTAAGTGCTGGGACTTACTGCCTGAGTGCACTAGGCCTTTATATATGTGAACAGTAGATGAGTTGTTTGTATATGACAGTCAAAACCAGGCGTCTGGCTAACAGAAAAATTCCTGAGTTTTATGAGATCAGTAAAAGCTGTTGTTGTACAGAGCACTTGGCTTTCACTAGTAGTCTCTTACATGGGCTGTAATCAGGTTTCTTCCTGCATCACTGCAGGGAGGGAGGCAGCAGCACTATGAGTTTCTTTGGCAGCTGTTACAGAAAGTCCAATCTAACTCCAGGTTTAATGGCCCACTGGAGTGAATGAAGCTTCTGGCTGCATTTGAGTGTTTTGCTGAACAGAGGCCAGCCTGGTGACAGCTCCAGGCACCCAGTCTCATTTGTTCTGGAGGCATGTCCATGGTGTGAGATATTTTTTTCTTTTTCATGTGCTATTTTTTGGGCGTTTTTAGGTTTGGGTGTTGTTTTTTTTTAATCAAGAGTAAGATCTCCAGAATAAAACCAATTTGTATTCTCTTGTATATGGAAAATGTCATAAATAAGAACAGATGGTTCCAGTGCAGAGGCATTTAAAAGGCATTTCATTTGAAAACAGCAGTTAGGGACTCTTCATAGCTCTCCTGCTTTGGATGATGAAATTATTGAGCACTGAGACCTGAAGTGGGAAGGATTACTAATCAGTTCCTTCCTCTGTAACACAGACACTAAATCACAGGATCATAGGATCACAGGATGTTAGGGTTTGGAAGGGACCCAAAGAAATCATCGAGTCCAACCCCCCTGCCAGAGCAGGACCATACGATCTAGCTCAGGTCACAGAGGAAGGCACCCAGATGGGCCTTGATAGTCTCCAGAGAAGGAGACTCCACAACTTCTTTGGGGAGCCCATTCCAGTGTTCTATGACCCTTACACTAAAGAAGTTCCCCCTTGTGTTGAGGTGGAACCTCCTGTGCTGCAGCTTCTATCCATTGCTCCTTGGCTATCCCAGGCAGCAAGTGAGCAGAGCCTGTCCTGTCTCCCCCCTCATGACATCCATCCCTCAGATATTTATAAACATTTATCAAATCCCCTCTTAGTCTTCTCTTCTCTAGACTAAAAACCCCCAGGTCCCTCAGCCTCTCCTCATCAGGCAGTGCTCCAGTCCCCTAATCATCCTCGTAGCCCTCCATTGGACTGTCTCAAACAGACCCCTGTCCCTCTTAAACCGGGGAGCCCGAAACTGAATGCAGTACTCAAGATGGGGTCTCACCAGGGAAAATCCTCTCTTCTGCTCATTCTAACACACACCTTGACTCTGAGCTCAAAACCAGTGAGGTCAGCTGGATGATTCCTCTGCAGTTCAGGAAATATTGTATCTGGTACAGACTTGGAAAATGTCAGCGAGGCATTCCTGGTTTTATAGAATCATAGAATGGTAGAATGGTAAGGTTGGAAGGGACCTCAAGGATCATCCANACATCATTTGCTCTTCTCTTGTCCACTGTCACCGTAACTTCATCATAAAAAGCCACCCAATTTGTCAGGCAAGATCTGCCCTTGGTGAAGCCATATTTTGCTAAGTATGTGGGCTGCTCTTGTTAATCATGGCCTCAGAAACAGACAACCAGTGCCACATTTAAACTTAAAATCTAGAGAAAAACAGAAAAGAAGGTCAGAATAAACAATGCCTCCATTTGAATTCAGATCCCATTTTTCACATCACCAAAACATAAAGCAGGGCCTAGGAGGAAGATTTAGTGCTGGCTTTCCTTCTAACAAAGTTGTGACTAATGGCATTATGCATTTTTATTTTCTTTTTTAGATCAAAGCTAAAATGAGAGAACAAGAGAAAAAAAAAATCTTACAAATAGCTCACATTATGCTCATGGCCTTTCAGGCAGATTGTACAGTGGGTGCATCCCTTACCCCTTCCTCCTGAGGATGGATCTCCTCCTCCAGTTTCCCTGGTTGCTCTTGTTAAATCAAAGACTGCTGTGCACTGCTCATCTCTCCACTGAGAAGACAGTATTTTTGCCTTATTTGGGAACCTGGATACAAGTCCACACCTCCAGCAAAACAAACAAATGGGAAAACAAACCCACAAGGCTCCCTTTGCAATGTCAGCCTAGATAGAATACACTTTAGAGACGTTTTACTCAACCTTTTTGTCTGAACAAACCCAGCACAATGAGGTTCTGAACAAGCTGCTCATTTATCAGTGCTATTTTAATTTGGTTTGAGCTGATGGGTAGCAAAATTAACTACTCACTGCATTGTAAAATAAAACATAGCTCAAGAATACATGTAGCAAATTACCTTCCCTTTCACCAAAAGTAAAACTTGGGTTTTGAAGTATGTAAAAATTTTTATTTTTAATGGTATATGACCACTTAAATTACCTTATTTGGATAGATAAAAACTGTTTTAGTTGAAACTCTGGTTTAGCTGACCCAGTAAATATTTGTACAACCAACATCAGCAAAGGAAAAATCATGCAAGGCAAGTTTGCTTTTGTTTAGGCAAACAGAATGATAAAAATAAAAATTGTGTCATTTAAAATGAATGCTTACTGAAATCTTACTTTTTCAAGTACTGTTATTAAGCAAAACTGTAGATCTGTCAGCATAGTCCTAACATTAAATGTATGAAATAGAAGTTTTCAATATCATAGCAATATTATTAACAGAACCAAGAGGCAGATGCTTTCAGACATGTGAATGTGTATGGAAGGAAACTGCTCTTGAATTGGCTGAGTACCAAAGAGTTCTTTTGTTCCAAGATTTGAGAACAAACTGAGGTAAAGATCACAGNCTGCTCTTGATGCAGCCCATGCATAGCTTTTTACTGTGACTGCTTGATGAGTAGAGAAAGAGTAGAGAAATCTGCAATAAAAATAGCAATAGCAGGGTGTAAAACATTAGCTTTTGAATCTGCTTATTTACCAAGCACAGTGCTAAAAGCAGAATGTCTACGGATTTATGTGTATATACATGAGGCACTGGATATTTCAAGACCACTTCACTCTAGGCCTTCAGCTTGGAAAGTTGTCTAGTTTCCAGAAAACCTCTGATTTAGAGTTGCAGTCTCTTAAGTCTATGGAAGCAGAAATTAGCCTCTCCAGGTAGCAAAGCTCTATTGTTTTTACTATTACTATTGCGACTACTACTATTCCAATTACTATTACTGTTATTAAGGAGCTTTTATTGTTGTCATGCTAAACAACAAGAAAAGGTCACATCTGTTTAAAAACAAACAAACAAACAAACAAACAAACAAACACACACCCCCCCCCCATAACCTGTAGCCATCCAGCTGAAGACAACTTCTCCAACCCTGCTCACTCCACAGCTCTATAGTAGTGAAGAGCTTTCAGGCAGACCAACAAGTCAAAGATGATCTCCCCTGAGGGATGCTGCTGGAGGCAAATAGCCTCTTGGATATTGGAAAGACAAGGAAAGAACCAACTCACACAGCCATGGCAGCAGGAGCCTAAGCACAGGATACTAAATGCCTGTGATGGAGAGCAATGAGAATCCAAAAGCAGTACCTGTTAGTGACCTTTTAAGAAAAGAGCTGCCAGCTATAGGTAAAAGAGCTGGAAAGGGTAGGTAGAGTGTAACAAACACACTCAAGGATCATGAAGATTTCCCAGCATTCTGCAAAGGTTTTTCAAAATGATCTCCCAGACTTTTGAAAAGGTTTCCTTGCTTGAGTGGATGCAGTCAAGAGGTAAAATAGAAAGCAAAGCAAATACAGCCACTACCTACTGTTAATAATCATTACAAACTGTGACCTCAGCCAATAAAATACTATTTAACTCAGCTCCAGATTAAAACACTACCTAATGATCTTCTGGAGCACATTGCTTCACAGAAGAGAGTTTTCATTGTTTCTGATTTCATTTTTGAGGGAGTTTTTCAAAGGTACAGACAGTATTAACATAATGTGAAAGACAGAGTCATCCATGGGTCTTTCCAGGAAAGAAATAACAGAGCAGTTGTTCTGCACTGCCTTTTGTCTAACAAAGTTTTCATAATCATTCAGCAAACCTATGATAGAAAGACTTTGCATTACCACTTGCCTCCTACTTCTGTAAAAGTAAATGGTAACTTTAAATTGCATTTCAGTAACATAAGTAGGCTGCCATCAAGGAACTTTACCTAAAGAATCTGTCTCTCAAAGAAAACAAAGCCTATCTTATCTCCACATCATCTTGCATGCTATAATCCAGAATGCTTCCACATCTCATTTTGTTTGAAGAACTAAGAGAAAGACTTTACAGGAATTTCCCTTATTTTAAAGAGACCTAATTAGTCCCAAAGTTTGCATAGATTTCAAATTTAAAAAATCAAGTGCAGTAAGACACAGTTGTTCTTTGCTTTGTTTACCCATCTGCTCTCTGCACTAGAGGCAGAGGAAATGTGGCAGAACTATTTAATGCAAATAGTACTGAGAATATGGAACAAGTTACTACTGTTGGGAGTTAGTGAAGAGCATACATGTGTTTGAATCACTGTAGATTTGTTTCTCTGGTAGGGAGGATTGAGGAATGAGAATGCAAAACCATGGGATTCTGCTAAGCTAAACAAAGGAGTTGATACTATGTTTTGGACCGGATGCCTTTTTCCTGACAAGGTTTTGCTTCCAAATGATTCGGGTGCAAACTTGTCTGCTGAGACTGAGAGCCAAGAGCCCTTGATATTGCTTCTGGCTGTCACACGTGACTGCAGGCAGGGGGTTTCTGGTTGTTTTTCATCTGATGTAAGCCTTACTTTTTTATCTGTAAAGTATATGCACTAGGAAAGGAGTCCTACAGGCTGAGGACTGGATTTTGGCCAGGCCTGAGTGGTTGCAAAGGAAGGGAGAGAAAGACAGTTTGGGGGTGGAGGTTGTTGGTGAGCTGCAGGTGGAGGTTGTTAGTGAGCTGCTTCATGTTGATGAAAAGCTCAACATGAGCCTGCAGTGTGNATGGAGGTCGCTGGGTGCAAGGATGTTCCCTGGAACTTGCTGTAGACAAAGCATCAGTTCTGTAGAAAAATCTGTTGGGCAAGAGCAATTGTTATGCCACATGAGTACATAAAAGAAAAACATGTACTCTCTTACATGGTTTCCTTTTGAGGCAAAATTCCTCTGACATCCAAAGAGGCAACACAACTCTGAATCACCTGAGGACTGAGGTTTACCTACAAGGCATCATCTCAACCCAGATGATTGCAGGGCTTTGATATTAGCTCAAACACAGAACTGAACTAACATGTCTCCAGGACTTCTAAATCAGAGCTGGCTCACGTCCAGGCAGTTCGAAGCATAAGCAAAGGAGCCTCAGGTCTGTCTGAAATGTCCATATAGATGGATTCTCAGATAGGATGCTCTGAAGTGTTGCCTCTTGTGGTTAGAGTCAGTGTGTGGGCGGCTGAGTTCTCTGAATCACACATTGTAAAAACAGCAGTTTGACAGTCCCATTAACAATACAGATGAGTTTGGTTTCAGTATGAAAATGCTTCTTTTTGGAATTCCCCAGATCTGCAGAATGGGTCAAAAGAAAAGGAAAACAAACAAAAAAAAAATCTAATTCAGAACTTCAAAGGAATTCATGTCTTTGCCACAACATTTACTACTGGGAAGCATTACTAACTTTTACTATAAGAGCTATTGGCCAATAACTCTCCTACTGTTTCTTTGGTAGCCCAGCAAAGCATTAAGTAAAAATGGCTAGAGAATGAGTGTTTTAGTTCCTCACATTAAAAAATAAGACCCTCACCTTGTGCAGGCAAGCATATATGCATACAAAGTAGCTTCAAATCTGCTTCAGATCAGAATCTTCAAATCTTCAAAACAGAAAGAGTCTGAAACTCAAAATAATGGCAGAACCACCTAAAATTCATCAGGCCTTGTGAAGACAGAGTACTGGTACCACAGCATAATGAAAGCCATCAGAACACCAAATTCATGCAGCTTTCATGGACCCACAGTATCTGCTTGCTTTGTTTTGGAATTTTGCTTCTGTCCCATGCAAGTCACAGCTTCAAAAGAAATATCGTGAAGGAGTCAGTCTGGGTCTAGAGAGCAGGAACAGGAATATCCAACATGAACCACTCTAGGTGCTTGTTAAAACAGGTTTAGCCAAATGAGAGGAGAAAGGTCCACGAGGGTTATACTGCAGAGAACAGTCGACCTGATGTGGCACTGCCTTGCATTTTGTGCAGTCATTAATTTTCACGTGTGCAAACTAGGAGTAAGACTCTGCTCCATCATAATTCTTTGGATAATTATAATGGGCACTACTCCATTAAAAAACAAAACAAAAAAAAACCCCAAACAAAACAAAACAAAACAAAAAACCCACAAGAAGGCCTCACTCAGACTTTACTTCCAAGGGAAAGTACAGCTTATGCACAATGATATGCATCACAGCTTTTTGTCAAGGCTATATGGATTTTCCTCACCCACTAATTTTTTTTCCTCCTTGATACTTAAAACTCAGCAGTGAGACTACTATATTGGTCTGAATGGGACCAGTGAGTGGAGTGATGAGTGAAAGATCACACAAATGAGTGGACAGATGTTCTAAGTAAGAAAAAAAGCCCAAAACAACCTGCAGTGAGAATTCACCAAGAAAAGTTCTTCAGAAGATGCAAACAGGAAGGGACAGAAGTTTTTATATTTGGTTTTTGGTTTTGGTGGGGTTATTTTTACAGGAGGTGCTATCTGAACCCTGTAGGTAGAAAAATGTATGAGCAGCAAAACTAAGATGGAGTGAGGTCAGCAGGCAGAGGATATAAAGGAGGAAGTGACCTACATGACAGAGAACTATTATCCAGCCTTATTACAGTGTAGTTGCTCAGTGTGACTCATGTGGTTTTGCCTAGGCATACAAAATATGCAACAAACCTTGACCATATTGGAAACTGATAGACCTTAACATGTGGTTGTAGAGAATTGCTTATTATCAAGCAAGATTTTCTGGATGAATACCAAAAAACACAATTTTTGGCACAACACAATTCAGTATTTTTATCAGTGACCTGGAAATAGATACAAAATCATAAATTAAGTTGGAGAGACACTTCAAGCTTTAAAATTATCTGGACCTTGACATGAAGAACTTAGGATCCTGAAGAGTAAGTATTGAGCAGAGCAGTACATCTAGAAACAAAGACCTTAGTAAAGGAACGGGGTTTTTTTCAGAGAAGCAGGTACTAAATAAAAGCAAAAGGGGAAGATGCTACTGTTAACTAGCTAATGTGAGTTCCTGGTGTGGTGTCAGAGTTATGGCAAGTCAGGTTGTATGAGTATTTTACACTTGCATGAGCAGCATTGTTTTATCTAGCTGCAAAATCCACATCCTAGAGAGAACTTTGATAAACTGAAGGAGGCTAAGACAAGACCCTGACTGAAATATTGTAAAGTAGATCTTTGTATAGGCATAGAATCATAGAATCATAGGATGGTANAGGTCCTTACCATGTCCTAGCCTCCCAAACAAAATACTAGTGGTATGGCTATAATTTTGCCAACAAGGAAAACCAAAGAGCATTGCCTTCAAACTATCAAGGAAAAGTTTAACAAGCTGTGATAGTTGGGCACTGCAGCTAAAGGAATTGAGATTATAAATCAGATGTAACTTCTTAATAGTTAAGGTTAAAAAGTATTGGAACATCTTACCAAAGGCTGTTATTTCTTCCCTGGAAATATTAAGATAATGATTTTAATTAATCAGGTGGGTCAAGCTGAGTATTTTGGGTGTGAGCATATGGCTTTTCTCAAGCCCAAACATACATTGACTCCAAACTTCATGTGTACACTCTTGCACATACAAGAGCTTCCCAGCTGCATCAGGGGAAGAAGCTCAAGCACAAAGCATCCCCTAACATACTCTGCCTTGGGTATAAGTCAGTGATCAAAGAAGAAAGTGGTAAAGCTGAAAACAGGCTGACTTACAGCTGCCAAGCAGAAACACGGTGCTAACACTTCCTCACACACCTCACACAACAGGAGCTGGAACACTGTGGTAGACCAGATGGTTGCACTGGTCAGTTTTCCAGGATGAAAAGGGTGGAGTTTGGTTGGGGAGGGTCATGGATGGGACATTGTTTTGTTTTTGGTTTTTTTTATAAGCTTGTCACCATATGGTTTCCCTGTTTTGAAGCTGTGAACTGCTCTGTGCAAAGGAGAATGGTTTTCCTACACAGGGAATGGGTAAGTTTTTATGAACCACGGAAAGTCATGCTGTTTCACTGGCAAGGCCTTGAGTACACACATTTTTCAGTTCAGATTGGAGAATATAAACCCCAGTAAACATCAGGGAGGAAAGAAGGTTGTCTGGTGTGGTTATGATCTGGATCATGACGTGCACATTTCAAAATGTCCTCCTGGGAGAAAAAAAAAAAAATCTGAAAACACTGCAGACAAGGAGGCAGAGAAGCGGAAGAGCTCTGAGACAGTGGAGGTAATTTGGGAAAAAGCCTCGAGGCTGTGATGAAATCTCTGCAACTCAGACTACATAGGAGAGCAAAAGTTTGGGTTGATTTAGAGGTTCCTTGCCCTGTTCTCCTAGCACCTTGAAAGGCAAGCTGACTCCACGGCTGTATGTATTCTGTATACTGCTTTGTAAATCTGTTCCAGGTCACATGAGAAAGCAATGGCATTTTGTAGCATGATGTATAGTGAAGGTAGTGTTGTTGAGTGGACCACCTCTGTTTTTAATCCTGCCGAAGATCACAGTAGATGGGTTTTGAAAGGACCACTTGTTCAGATGAACTGAAGATCAAACTATTCTCTGTCCATATGTTGTATCTGCTAGGCACTTCATTTGTTTATTTCTTTGCAAATTTCTGTGCAACATAGCTGATGAGGACTGTCAAGACTCATATTTGACAATATTTTGGGTGTTCAGTAAAGAGGGAAATAATCTCATCTGGTACATTGCAGTGTCATTGAACTGAACTCCAGGAAGATTTATCCATTCCTTTCAAACACACTCACTCCTGGAACAATGGTGAAAAGGGAGTCACAACACCTGGTGATTGCCAACCATTTAACTTCCTGAAATGAAAACCATACTGAAATACCATGCACACTATAGTACCTTATGGTCAGGAAAACTAGACAAAGTCTTCCATTGTACCAGTCTGGTTGTTAAGGGAGAGGATCTGCCTACTTTGGTGTAACAGGATGTACTGCATATTTTGTATTTTTGCCCAGTGCTCCAGTCCCTGTGGGCTAAACCTTTTCAACAACAGCAATAAAATTGAAAAAAAGAAAAAAAGAAAAAAAAAAAATCTGAGGCCCTTCTCTTATACCACTTTTATTTTAGGGGGATATTAAATACAAAGTTTCACTCTCCGTGGAAGTTGTCCAACTGACTCCAGGATACTGTGTAATCATTAGGAACTGGAAAAACTCAAGCTGCCTGTCTGTAGTGGCTTGGATAAGAGCTGCTGGGTGCATTCCAGAAATGAATATTGCAGCTGTGATGAGACTTGCATTCAGTCTCTTCTTTTGGGGTGAATTGAGCCCCTATGCCCAAGGTAAGCATAAGTCTTGTACGCCACTTGATATCCATTTAAGCCCTTAAAATAAGACTCAACTACAGTTTTAATGGTCTGTGGACCTCCTAGCCTTTTTGATGAAAATATATGCATTACAAGGTGTGTGCTAATCATTAAAATGTATGGTTTTTGCTGTTGAAATATATGCAGAAAACCACTTCCATCTTACATATATACTTTTTTTTTTTTTTTTTTCATTTCTTAGAATCATAGAATCATAGAATGGTAAGGTTGGAAGGGACCTCAAGGATCATCCAGTTCCACCCCCCTGCCATAGGCAGGGACACCTCCCACTAGCACAGGTCACTCAAGGCCTCCTCCACCCTGGCCTTGAACACCTCCAGGGAGGGAGCAGCCACAACCTCCCTGGGCAACCTGTGCCAGTGTCTCACCACCCTCACTGTAAAGAACTTCCTCCTGACATCCAGTCTAAATCTTCCTGCTGCCAGTTTAAACCCATATAGCAATCTTGCCTACAAGTATCTAAAACACTCGCATCTCTAAAAGCAAGACTACAGCCTTTAGCTGATAGTCCAGCTCGTTTGTGTTTGTCCCAGTTTGGGCCACTAGCTTCCCCAGTTCTGGAGGACAGAAATGACTCTTACCCCTTTCTGGGAGTAAGAATGAGGATGCTGCACACTGATTGGAAGTTTTAAGAGAAAGTCTATTTACAAGAGCCTATATACAAAAGGCAATCAGGTAGAATAAGTATAAAATCCACTAGGCCCAAACTGATCTTCTAGAATCCTCCACCCCCTTCCACCTTCAGTTGGCCTGACCCCAACCCCTGCCCAGCTGGGGCTTACAAGGCCTCAGTGGCTCAACTCCCTGCCCAACAATTCCCCCATGAACCATGAGATAAGAGTGTGCTGCTTGGAGAAGCAAGGGGAAGAAAGACAGGGATGAGGAGGGGGAGAGATCAAGTCAGGCACTATCTTTTAAGCCGTGATACCGGAAAAGGAATAGAATAACAACATTACAGTATCCTGGGATGGGCCTCTGCCCCTATGGTTTTGTTTAAGGGGAACCTAGGATCCCTTAAACTACCACAGTGTGCCTCTGATATTCCTAAACAGTAGTAGCAGGACTGGACAGTCATAGGACTAGAAAGTAGTGCAGCTGCATGTGACATCTACTCAGTGTGACTTCAGACAAATTTGTCTGGTCTAGCTCTACCTTAGCCCCATGGCTTACACCAATGGGAATGTATCTGCTGGTTTAGTTTCATCTGAAAGGAATCCCATTTCTGTGCTCCATGACTCCTACCTGGTACATATCAAAAGAGAGTAATTGGAGATAATAAGGAGAGTTACTTCAAACACACAGGTGTGATCCTACCCTAGATGCACCCAGTGTGCACCTACCTAACTTCTTAGACAACATACGAGACAAATGAGTGCTCACAATATGATCATACCTGTGGATTAATGTTACATAAGTACCTATGGAGAGAGCAATTTGCAGGTTTCCACATTTCCCTTTCATGACAAAGCATTCTAGGATTCTATGGTGACTATTTCGAGTGAGGACAAGCCAGATGAAGCTTTGTGCTAGGCACTGGTGCCACCTGACAGTGCTCCACCCGGCCCTGCCTTAGAGGACCTGCAAGATTCTCTCCCTTTAAGTTTCAGGGCAACCAGGATTCAGGTGGAAAAATCTGTGCACAGGGCAATGTTAACTTGATATCTTAAGTGGTGCAGTGTGTGTATTAATGCCAGGTGAGATCTGGCAAGCGAACGTTTGTTTTAAATTTCCCTTTAATCATTCTTACAGTTTTGACTTTGAAGTCTAGGGAAGTACATTTTCTGGTTTATGCCTCAGATGACATGGAAAAAAGATATTCCACCTACAGTACTGGAATATCATTTATAGGTGTGTAAATTCATAAAGCTATGCTTCTAACAGTTTGCCCACATGGAACTATGCCAAATTTCACCGACGGAGAACTTGCCTAAAAATGAATTTAAAAAACCCATATGATAATTGCCTTAATATTTCAGATCCAGCTAGTTTAGAATATATGGAAGAATATATATCGGATCTATGTGCAAAAAATACAATAAACAAGATTTAAGTAGAAGTGAAGAGAGGCTACACTGTGTACAGCTCTGGAGCCTCCAGCACAGGAAGGACATGGAAATGTTGGAGGAGACCACGAAGATGATCAGAGGGCTGCAGCAGCTCTGTTATAAGGACAGGCTGAGAGAGTTGGGGCTGTGCAGCCTGGAGAAGAGAAGGCTTCCAGGAGACCTTAGTATCTGGCCTTCCAGTATCTGAAGAGGGCCTACAGGAAGGCTGGGGAGGGACTATTGACAAGGTCTTGCAATAACAGGACAAGGGGCAATGGGTTTAAAGTGGCAGAGGGGAGATTGGAACTGGATGTTAGGAAGAAGTTGTTTGCAGTGAGGGTGGTGAGACACTGGCACAGGTTGCCCAGGGAGGTTGTGGCTGCTCCCTCCCTGAAGGTGTTCAAGGCCAGGATGGATGAGGCCTTGAGTGACCTGTACTAGTGGGAGGGGTCCCTGCCTATGGCAGGGGGTTGGAACTAGATGATCTTGGAGGTCACTTCCAACCTTACCATTCTATGATTCTATTTGTCTGCTAAACCATCATCAAATTAGTTTTTGTTTAGATGTAACTTATTAAACATCTTAAGGCACAAATCTAGAGGAAAGGGTGGATTCATAAGCAGAGCTAGGACAACAGAGAAGCTGAACATACAAATCTTTGGTAAAATATTTAAAGAACTAATGATAAAAAGTGGTAAGGTTTGGAGGGGTATAAGAATACTTGGATTTATTCAAGTTCTGGTTTTCTACTACAGATTTTCTGCTAACAAGAGCAGAGATCTTCAGAAACCACATACTGGCCGTAAAATTCTAGGACTGAGATTAATTAAATGTCTGCTGCTCCTCATACAAACTAGACTCCAGAGTTTTTCAGGCCTTCTAGTCTTCTGAAAAAAACAGCTGTTGAATACATCATGTGCATACCTTGCACTCTTAAAATGCATTTTTTATAACAAGTGTCATTTTTTTTTATAAGGAAAGTTTATCATCTTAGCCTTCCTCTGATTATCTTGCTGCTGCTCAGGAAAAAGAAAAAAAAAGAAGTATTAGGATCTGATATTTACTATACTAACATCTGATGCTTCCTGCGGAGCACTGCCTCCGCCCAACATGTGTTTTTAAACAAAATTCATAGTAAGTTCAATGGTCACAATTAGTCACTTATGTTATGGCTTATGTGAGCTCATTTCTTGCATTAGTCGTTGGAAGGTGAGGACCTCATTCTGGTCTATTTTCCAGCTCAATATCTAGGAAATATTATTTTTCATTTGTGCCTCCTTTTAATCCTGATTGGACAATGTTATAGAATCATAGAATGGTAAGGTTGGAAGGGACCTCAAGGATCAGCCAGTTCCAATCCCCTGCCATAGGCAGGGACACTTCCCACTAGTACAGGTCACTCAAGGCCTCGTCCAACCTGGCCTTGAACACCTCCAGGGAGGGAGCAGCCACAACCTCCCTGGGCAACCTGTGCCAGTGTCTCACCACCCTCACTGTAAAGAACATCTTTGTGGCCCTCCTCTGGACCTGCTCAAACACTTCAATGTCCTTCCTGTGCTGGGTTCTTTTGATCAGTAAATTCACCTCTCCTCTGAATCCTCCATTGCAGGCAAGAAGTATATGTTTATTATGAAGTATATGTTTATTATGAAGTATATGTTTATTATGTGATCAGAGGGCTGGAGCAGCTCTGCTATGAGGACAGGCTGAGAGAGTTGGGGCTCTTCAGCCTGGAGAAGAGAAGGCTTCAAGGACACCTTAGAGTAGCCTTCCCAGTATCTGAAGGGGGC
>WBNM01040346.1:24540-75121 GCA_013399055.1 Ramphastos sulfuratus
CTGTAAATAGTTGAAACATTAAGTTCTGTGTCAATCAGGGATCACTTGTGCAGCAGGAGCCTTTTTTAGCAGTGTAAAGCTCATTGGTCCAATTTGCAAGCTTTCAAATTTTTATCATTATAATCTGAACAAAAGCAGGCTACCTAGGCTGGGGTGGAAAGCTCTTGGTGTTTGCTACAAACATCCTTTTTAATGGCTTATTAATTAAGCCTGGGCCAGAATCCATCACTTTTCACCGAAGAGTGTTTTTCTCTGCTAGTATTCCCATTTATTTCCCTGTTACTTCTTACAATACAAAAACTGTGGCAGACTGTGAAACTTAGCATCAGCTATTAAGTTAATTTGTGTTGAGATAGGATGTGGATTTAAAGTGCACTTGCTTTCCAGATGCTTATTTGTAATTCCTTTGCATGGGTGCCCTCCTGCTGGAATAAGAGTGTGCTGCTAATCAGTAATCCACTTTCAAAGAGTCCTGAGCAATGCATCTTCCATGCGTAGAGTTACTTCTTTTGGATGTAAGCAGTACCTAAAGTAAACAGAATGTCACACTTCCTGTGGTCTACTTCCACTCTTAAGATGCAAATATTGTTTACCATGTTATTTAGGGATGCAAATGCTTTCCAAGAAAAAAGCAGCAGCTTCTGTTTTCTTGGTTTACATTTTAACGTGTTTAACTATGGGATTAGCTCTTCAGTGCAGTTCAGTGTAACTTAGTCTGCTTTGATGATTTGTTGTGTGCACATGCACATTGTTTGGCATTAGATTTCAGTATTTGACTTAACAAGACTATAGCTTCTTACTGCATGTGCTCATGATGGTCGTTGCAAGGGGTATGTGCATGTCCACAGGGTTTTGTATGCTTACACTCGAAATGTCAACATTTGCTCCTCTTGGAATGTAAACACGGAAAGGGTTAAAGGATTAAAAAGCAGTAGAGATGTTTCCCAGAGAAGGCAGCCCCAGTTTGAACTAAAGAGAGATTTTTTCCAGTTTAGCTTTTCAATGAGAGTGGCAGCAATTGGCAGGAGGATCCAACTGTTACAACTATGTTTTGAATGTATGAAGTACGTTGCTTAGCTACTAGACGCTAAGCCATGGCTGCATGTTTTGATGGGCTCTGAATAGCGTCATGCCGATTTTTTAACATCCAGATGTCTTGTTCTAAATCGCTTGTTTTTTAGGCATGGGGTGAATGTGTGAGGTACATTTTCCATCCTTGTTTACTAACTGAGGCCACCTTGAACTTTGTGTGTCTGCGTCAACAGAATAATATTTGCAAAGCATTTGTCATCTGAACACGTCCTCTGCTCTATGTAACCATTTATGTGTAGTTCGAATCTCACTTTTGCATGCCTGTTGCCATACAAGTCTCTAATGTAGTTATTAATCTTCATTCTACAGTGATGTTTACTTATTTTTTGCACTAAAAGAGGCTTTCTGAAAAGATAGTAGCTTTGCTTTACTTTCTTATAGAGGAAGAATCCCTTCAGAGGTCTGACTTGTCAGTACCAAAAAGGTGATCATTTCCTAATAAATCCTGCGAGAGTTCTCATTAAAGGTGACTTGGCTGTAGGAAGGAACCGAGTCAGTGTGAAGGTGTGTGGTGAGATGGAGGAAGAGCTTGTAAAGCCTCCTTACCCTGGAGATTAGCAGACTTTTTTCTCAATGGCAGTGAAGTCAACAGCAAATTTAAAATTTAGTCCGTTTCAGACATTTTTATTGTGCACAGTTCTCAGAAGCTGGAAGCAGGTTATCTCCTGTCTTCAGGTTTTTATGAGTGCAACTTCTCAGATTTGTCACAGTAGGAAAACATTCATGACTTGCACACTACACTTGAACTTAGGCTCTTCTTTTTTGAGATCCAGCTTACTCTGCAATTATCCTCTAGTATTCATCCAATCTATTTCATTAGTGACCCTTAGCTACATTTCAAGTGAGCTATTGAATACATTTGGACAAAATCCACTTCTCTGCCTTTCGTTCCTCCCCAGTTCCGAATCACGTCAAAATTAAAATAGATATTTCTCACAGTAAATACAGGCAACAAGAGAAAGAGAAAATACTTTCCTAAGTGCTTGTTAGCATTATCTGTGATAGTACCATCATGCATGGCTCCAGCAGAAAGTTCATATTAAAGCCAAAGGCTACTGTCCTGCCTTTCTCCATGCAGTATGTGTCTCGGTGTGATTTAGTTTAACTGCCAGTCTGATGGTGCTGTTGAAATTTAAAATCAAGCTTTGGATTTGAGCCATCAGTGTGCTCTTGTGGCCAAGAAGGCCAATGGTGGTATCCTAAGGTCCATTAAGAAGAGTGTGAGCAGCAGGCTGAGGTTCTTCTCCCCCTTGACTGTGCCTTAGTGAGGCCAAATTTGCAGTACTGTGTCTACTTCTGGGCTCACCAGTTCAAGAGTGATGGGTAACTATTGGAAAGCATGCAGTAGAGGGTTGATTAGGGAACTGGAGTATCTCTCTTACAAGGAGAGGCTGAGACTTGAGACGTGTTTAGCATGGAGAAGAGAATATTAAGAGAGAGTATATCAACATTGATAAATATATATAGGCGAGTGTCAAGAGAGTCAGCCAGACTCCCTTTGGTGGTGAGGGGCAATAGGCACAAAACAGAACATATAAAGTTCCACCTAAACATTGCAGAATCACAGAATTAACCAGGTTGGAAAAGACCTTTAAGATCATCAAGTCCAACCTATTACCTAAGACCATCTAAGCAACTAAACCATGGCACTAAGCACCACATTCAGTCTTTTTTTAAACACTTCCAGGGATGGTGACTCCACCACCTCCTCAGGCAACCATTCCAATGGCAAATCACTGTCATGAAGAACTTCTTCCTAACATCCAGCCTAAACCTGCCTTGGCGAAGCTTGAGACTGTGTCCTCTTGTTCTGTCATCGGGTGCCTGGGAGAAGAGACCAAGCCCATCTGGCTACAATCTCCTTTCAGGAAGTTGTAGACAGCAATAAGGTCTCCCCTGAGGCCTCCTCTTCTGCAGGCTAAACACCCCCAGCCCTGTGAACCGCTCCTCGTAGGCCATGTGCTCCAGCCCCCTCACCAGCCTTGGAGCCCTTCTCTGGACATGTACAAGCATCTCAACATCTTTCTTAAATTGAGGGGCCCAGACAGTACTCAAAGTGTAGCCTAACCAGCACTGAGTACAGGGGCAGAAGGACTTCTCTAGTCCTGCTGGGTACAGTGTTCCTGATACAGACCAGGATGCCATTGGCCTTCCTGGCCAACTGGGCACACTGCTGGCTCATGTTCAGTCAGCTGTCAACCAGTACCCCCTGGTCAAAAACTTCTTTCTTGTCGAAATGATGGCGTACAGGAACAAGCGGCCCAAAGAGATTGTAGAATCCTCTTCTCTGGAGACTTTCAGAATGTGTCTGAGCACCTGCTTTAGGCAAAACTATTTTAGCAGAGTGATTGGACTAAATGATCTCCAGAGGTCATTTCCAACTCCTACCATTCTGTAATTATGTCATAGAATGGTAAGGTTGGAAGGGACCTCAAAGATCATCTAGTTCCAACCCCCTGCCATAGGCAGGGACACCTCCCACTACTACAGGTCACTCAAGGCCTCCTCCAACCTGACCTTGAACACCTCCAGGGAGGGAGCAGCCACAACCTCCCCGGGCAACCTGTGCCAGTGTCAGCTCTGTGGATGATAATTTCATTGTGTGGATCACATACTTTTCTTGAGCTCTAGTTCCTTCTTTTTTACTTCTCTGTGTTATCATTTTCACACAATTATTATCTCAAATCAGTAAAACAAGTTCACTGTACCAATTGTCAGTGGAATATATTTCATTAATATTTATTATCGTTGCATTAGAGAAATTATAATGTGACATATCTACCACTTTTTGTAGTTTTTTCACCAATTTTGTTACAAATCTAATATATTTAGATAATGTCCCTGGGGAAAATAAAGTGGCACATAATTTGTGCAGAAGTAATGTGATTCATGCTCATCTACAGAGATGGTGTGAAGTTTCCCCTCAGAGGAACTATGAGTTAGGCAAGTTAAATCACATCTTTTTCCTTGATCATTCATCATGTTTCGTGGCTGAAACTTTTGCCTTTCCCCTCCTCACACAGAGTACAAAACACTTTATCTGCATTTTCCCAATATTTTAAAATAATCTGCGGTTTGCATAATGCTGTGTTTTATCTGATTTAGGAAAAAAGGTTATGTTAATTTGGACATTCAGAGCTTAACAGCTTAATTCTGTTTAGGCTGTATTTCTAATAGTTCTGGAGCCCCCNGCAGAGCATCCTGAAATGCTGACTGCCTGGGCTCCTCATGCCTCATGAGCTCTGCTCTGGGAGGCCACACCTCGAATATTGTGTTTAGTTTTGGGCACCTCATTACAAGAGGGATGTTGAGCTGCTTGAGCAAGTGCAGAGGAGGGCACAAAGCTGGTGAAGGGCCTAGAGAATAAGTCTTATGAGGAGTGACTGAAGGAGCTGGGGCTGTTTAGTTTTAGGAAGTTGAAGCTGAGGGGAGACCTACAGCTACCTGAAAGGACATTGTGCAGTGGTTGGTACTGGTCTCTTCTCACAGGTGATAGAACAAGAGGAAATGGCCTCAAACTGTGACTGGGTAGGTTTAGACGAGATATTAGGAAAGATTTTTTTTCACAGAAAGAGTGGTCAGGCATTGGAATGTGCTGCCCAGGGAGGTGGTTGAATCAACGACTCTGGATGTGTCTAGAAGTTGTTTGGATGGGGTGCTTGGGGATATGGTTTAGGGTGCATCTTGTAGAGTAGGGTTATCAGGTGGTCTTGGTGACCCTGAGGGTCTTTTCCAACCTAAATGTTTCTGTGATTCTGTGATAAGGGGAGAGTAAGAACCTGGCTAAATACCCAGTCTGATGAGGAGGTTAATTTCTGAAGCCAGCAAATGTTGCCCCAAAGTTTGGTCAAAGGGCATCATCTATACATTGGCTTCTCGTGAATTTCACCTTACCTAGAATTCAAAAAGACAAGTCTGTATATTTCAGATTCAAATGCCCCAAAATCTGTCCTGAATGAAGCATACTGGCCTGAAAGGAAGAGGATCTCAGGTTAAACTACTGGAGGAAAATATGTGACTCCTGTTTTGGTCTGTATGGCAGATATACCACTCCTGTTTTCCCAGAAAGGTGACTAGACTTAGACCTTTTCTTTCAAAATATGGCCATGGGAGAACAAGGAAGTAGCTTTATGAGTCTGATGGGAGCCTTACCTTGCTTTAGGCTCCCTAACCTGGACAGCCCCCATGAGCAAAGCTCGCCAGTGTCTCGGGAAGAGGACTTTTCACATCAGACTTCCTCCAGGGCAGCTTTCTACTGTTTCAGCTTATAAAGTCTCTCTTTTGAAGTATAATAGTATTGGTTAAGCAATAAAACAGATGATTCCCTAGTTGCTTTGTGACAGTTAGCCCTTATCTTAAGTACCCTTTGTTTTGTCTTAGGTCTTGTGTTTCTTTTGACTTCAAGATATCATGCCCTCCTTGGGTGATACCCATAGTACTCTGTTTGGATGAACCTCACTTTCCCTGTCATGTCCTGTTGTGCTTTGCTGTGACATTGATAAATTTTTGCCCACTTTGCTGAGTGGGATGTGAGAGGGTGGATGTAGAGGTCCCAAATACCTCCTGACCCCACTTTCCCTTCCCATGGCTGGAATGGCAACACTGCTGCAGGAAGTTGAAAAGTCATATTTAATTCCTTCCTCTGCTTGAGGGATTTTAGGTCAGTATCGCCTGCCTCCCAGGAGAGATCCTTAACCAGTTGGTTGTGAACTGTTCCAGGTGTTAAGGAAACTTTCCACTCCTCTGACCAAAATTATGTCACTGTTTAGAAAGTAATTTAAGATTCATATGGTGAGGAGAGAAATCATGACCTGAAGCCTCTGACTGGTGCACACTGCTCAGAGCAAGGTGGGCTGAGTTTCCAAAGCATGGAGAGAAGATTCTTTCTGTAATTTACCAAAAGACTGTTCAGTGTTAAATACAGAAGCAGGCTGAGGAAAGGGGACCAAAAGGTAGGTCCCTCCACTAAGGTCTGTAAACACTAACTGCAGGCTGGAGCTAGGGGAACCTTTGGCACAGAAGGAGCCACAACTCCCTGCACACACAGATGTGCAAACCTTCATTCTCAGCTATAGTCTGGTGTAAACCATGGGCACAGTCCTAAGAAACATACTTCAAAGTATCCTCATCCCTGAAAGGAATTTAAAGTTGGATCACTGTCTTATTGGGCAAAGGCTTTAACTGATGAGCCATTATGAAGAAACCAGAAAAGTGAACAAACATATAGAGATGTAAAAGCTGTTAGCTGAGCTTTAAAAGGTGATGTGCAGCTGTGCCTGCCAAGTCTAATCCCACTGGTTTCTTGTACATCACATTAGAGAATGTCTGTAGTCTTAGCTTACCTTACAGGAAAAGATGGAGAAGCATTAAGCCTCTCAACCCCAGTCAAGTTTTAGTATAAAAGTGCTCAGATGCTCAGAACTATAAAACTGTGATTTTAAAATTGGGTCCCATAAGGTCACAAATTGCAAGCCATATGCAGGGCAAACAACTAAAGACCAGAGGACATGTGAGCCAGTTTTACTCTTTTACCCTTACATTCCACCTAATTGTCCACATGGTGCTTTGCATCAGGTCCACAAGCTCTGGCCTAATACCAGGTTTCACTAAACAGTTTATTCTTGTTTTTAAGCCTGCTGCAGAAATATAAGAATGTAAGGTAAAATGAATTAACTGCTCCAGTGGCTGCCACAAGAGTTAGCTTCATTCTCAACAATGCCATGTATAGATGGCAAACAGCCAGGCTGCTCTAGATGTGCTTAAAAATTCCAAGGAAATCTGGCCTTTAATAAGCTGTCTAATTAGCTACTCATCTTCATGTGTACATCTCAGCTTTCCTGGGACATTCCTTTGCTAAAGCTTAAGACTTAACACCTATTGTCTCCTGTCTAGCAAATACATTCCCTAGTTATTCTTCTATTTTGAAACTACTGTAATGCAGAGTGAAGACCAGACTCTCCATTCTTTCCTTACAAACGTTAAGAAACACTTATTCTTCTGCTGCTTTTTGGATGCAGTTACATGAACATACAGATCTGAGTAAGCAATTAACTTTTTAAATAGAAGCCAAGCATTAGAGCAAAATAATTACTGGAAACTGATTTTAACTGTCATGGGAGTCCTCACTTTCTTAGTGCTTCCTATGGAGTATGAAAACTTGAGGAGACACACACAGACCTTTAAAATAGTATCATTACACACACACATAGATAGATAGATAGATAGATAGATAGATAAATAGATAGATAGATAGATAGTTTTGGAGTTTGTTTTTTTTTTAGCAAAAAATAATTATTTTCACAGAACATAAACACTTTTATGGTCCTCTCAGAAATTTTGCTTCATGAAAGTCTGAGAGTACTTTCCAAGACAGCCCAGGAAAACTAAAAATATGGCTACCAATGCTGGTAACATATAATCCATGGTTTATATCAAAAGAAATTTTGCCATAAGGATTTAAATCAGTGGAAGTGTAAACAGATGTGATTTTTACAAATGCCACTTGAAGTCATGCTGTTGGAAAGGACTGTGTAGATATGGAATGATGAGTTAATCCAATAGCAAACTTTTTGGATTATGTGTCTCAGAGATGCTACTTGATAGGCTTCAATTATGTATTCTACTTGGTGCTATGAACACAAAGATATGAAAGTTGAAATCATGAAGAAGCAAATGAAATAAAGAATAAATGAGACTATAAGTTTGGACCATACTGGAGCCAAGTCTTCAGTAACCTCACTAAATGATTATGGACAATGTCAACATTAGCTTTAAAAAGGCATCCTCATGAAGTCATGGAGGACTGAAGCCTACAACAAAAAACTTAGCATATGCTGTCTGTTCAAAGCATAGGCAACATGTGTCCTTCCCTAGCAGTAGATGGGAAACCTGTAGACATCCCTCCCACTTAACAACTTTGTAAAAAGAAGCTAATGCCAGAGAGTATTTCCTGTCCTTGTTTCCAAGATCCTTTATGAGCTGCCCAGCTGGGATTCAGTAGGTGGCTGCAGGGCTCCCCATACCACCTTGATCGTACTGCAGGTCCCACACTATCTGAGGACAGCTGTTTTCCAGCTGTTTGTGGAGTGTTGGAGGAGCTAGGTAATTTTACAGATCAGCAATTTTGGGAAGAATTTATTTTCTACTGTGTGATTTCCTAGAAGAAACCTTTATGTAATGCAGCCTGTAAAGTTTATCTGGCCCAGTCTTTGAGTGTTTGATAAAGAAATTGTGAAGCCTGCTTTGTTTTGTCTAGGCAACTGTTATGCAGATGAACACTGCATTGAAAGTTACATTGGTGAGATGCTGAGATGTGTGGGTATGTGTCATAGTCTGGGAAACGATGGACATGGACATGGAAGAAGAGTGTTTTGATGAAGTGATTGGGTTTTTGAGGAAACCCAAGCATGCAGTATGGTAGATGTCAGTGACATGTAACATACAACATATGAAAAGTAAACCAAACATTGCTCTGTTAGTCCTTGCATATAGAATCACAGAATACGCTGGGTTGGAATGAACCTTTAGAGCTGATCTAGTCCAACCCCTCTGCAGTAAGCAGGGACATCCCCAACTAGATTATATTGCTCAGAGCCCCATTGAGCCTAACCCAGCTTTCTTGTAGGCCCTCTTCAGGTCCTGAAAGGCCACTCTAAGGTCTCCCTAAAGCCTTCCCTTCTCTAGACTGAATGACTGCAAGAGAGGTGCTCCAGCCCTCTGATCATTTTTGCGGCCCTGCTCTGGACCTTCTCCGTCAGGTTAGAATCATAGAATCATAGAATGGTAAGGTTGGAAGGGACCTCAAGGATCATCTAGTTAGGTCCATGTCATTCTTGTGCTGGACACAGTACTCCAGATGAGGTCTCACCAGAGCAGGCAATAATGGGAGAATCACTTGTCTTGATCTGTTGACCACACTTTTTTGATGCAGCCCAGAATGTGATTGGCTTTCTGGGCTGCAAGTGTGCATTGTTGGCTCATGTCCAGCTTTTCATCCACTGGTACTCCCCCAACTCCTCAGGAATGTTCTCTATCACATCATCCCCCAGCCTGTGTTGATAATGAAGATTGTCCCAACCCAAGTGCAGGACCTTGAACTTGGCCTTGTTGAACCTCATGAGGTTTATCTGGATCCACTTTTCCAGTTTGTCCAGGTCCCTCTGGATGATGTCCTGTCCCTCTAGCATATTGAATGCACCATTCAGTTTGCTGTCATCTTCAAACCTGCTGAGGGTTTACTCAATCCTACTGTTTATATCACTGAAGATATTAAGCAGCACTGGTGCCAGCACAGATCCCTGAGGGACACCACTTGTCACTTGTCTCCATCTGAACACTGAGCTGTTGCCACTACCCTCCAGATGTGACCATCCAGCAAGTTCCTTATCCACCTATCAAATCTGTATCTCTCCAACTTAGAAGGTTTTGGAGGCCCATGTCATAGGCCTTGCAGGAGTCCAGACAGATGGCATGCATTATCCTCCCCTTTTCTTTTCCACCCATGTAGTCATTCCATTGTAGAAAGCCACTAGATTGGTCAGGCAGGACTTGCCCCTAATAAAGCCATGCTGGCTGTCTCATATCATCTGCTTTAGCACAGCATCCATGTGCCTTAGCATAGCATCCAGGAGGATCTGTTCCATGATCTTCCTATGCACAGAGGTAAGGCTGACAGGTTGGTAGTTCTCAGGGTCATCCTTTCTACCCTTTTTAAAAATGAGTGTAATGTTTCCCTTCTTCCAGTCCCCAGGGACGTCACCTGACTGCCAGGACTTTCCAAATATCATGGAGAGTGGCTTGGCAACTACATCAGCCAATCCCCTCATGACTCTGGGATGTATCTCATCAGGTCCCATAGACTTCTGTATGTCCAGGTTCCTCAAGTGGTCAAATACTTTGCCTTCACTTACAGTGGGAGGGACTTTGTTCTGCTGGTCCCCTGGACCACAGTCCTTCAGCCTCAACCTTCTCATCTATTGTTGCCAGTTCACCATTCTTGCCTACCTGGGAGGGGTTATGTTTTCTTTAACTTTCTTTTTCTGGTTGACACACCTGTAGAAGACCTTCTTGTTATTCTTCACATCCCTTGCCAACTTCAGCTCCAGCCACAGCCCTCCTTCCTGACCTTATCCCTACACAACTGAGAAGCATCCCTATACTCTTCCCAAAATACCTGTCCCTACTTGAACTGCCTGTGCAATTCCTTCTTGCCTCTTAGTTTGGTCAATAGGTCTCAACTCAGTCATGTTGATCTCTTCCTTGCCTGATTCCTTACACTTGGGAGTTGAGAGCTCTTGTGCTCTGTGGAAAGTGTCCTTAAAGATCTGCCATCTCTACTCTGCTCCATTGTCTCTGAGTGCTGTTTCCCAGAGGGTCCAATTGACGAACTCCCTGAAGAGCTGGAATTTTGCTTTCCTAAAATTCAGGGTCCTGACTATGCTCCTTGTCTGACTTGTATCCCTTAGGACTGTGAACTGAAGCAGTGCATGATTGGTGCAACCCAGGCTGCCTCCACTGTTGACATCCCTGATGAGCTTGCCTGCACTGGTGGCCATCAGACCCAGTATTGCGTTCTCCTGGGTAGGGATGTCTATTTCCTGTCTTAAGAAGCTGTTGCTGAGGCACTCCAGGAGTCTCCTGGATGGCCTGCAGCTCACTCTGTTAGTTTTCCAGCAGATGTTGGGGTGGTTGAAATCTCCACAGAACGCAAGCATATGAGCATGATGTAGCTTCACCAGTAGGCTCCCTTTGATTGGGTGGCCTGTAACACGTTGCCCTTGTTGCCTCACTCTCTAATTCCTACCCATAAGCTTTCAACTTGCTCGTGGCTATTCTTTAGAGACATCTCTTCACACTGTATCCACTTCTTAACAGAGAGGACTACACCTTCTCCCCTTGTCCTTCCTCTCCACTCCCTTCAGAACAGCTTGTAGCCTTCAGTAGCCCCACTCCAGTCATAGCATTTGTCCCATCAAGTTTCAGTAATGACTACTATATCCTAGCTTTCATATGTACAAATCTATTTTTTTATGTCAAATGAAGGTGATGTAACATAATCTTGTGCATAGCTTTCAAAATTTTGAGGGTGGTATTGCTTACTACCTAAGAGTTGGAAGGGCTGCCTACTGTTAACATTTCTGTAGTAATTTTCCATACTCCACAACTGCCATCAGAAGTAACCAAATAAGTTTATGAGAGGTCTGCTTAGAAAGACTATATTCTTTTAATTATATATGTGTTATCAAATCTGGAGAATCATAGAATCATAGAATGGTAAGGTTGGAAGGGACCTCAAGGATCATCTAGTTCCAACCCCCTGCCAGAGGCAGGGACACCTCCCACTAGTACAGGTCACTCAAGGCCTCCTCCAATCTGGCCTTCAACACCTCCAGGGAGGGAGCAGTCACAACCTCCCTGGGCAACCTGTGCCAGTGTCTCACCATCCTCACTGTAAAAAACTTCTTCCTAACATCCAGTTTAAATCTCCCCTCTGCCAGTTCAAACCCATTGCCCCTTGTCCTGTCATTGCAAGACCTTGTCAATAGTCCCTCCACAGCCTTCCTGGAGGCCCCCTTCAGATACTGGAAGGCTACTCTAAGGTCTCCTCATTATGATGTCTGGTTGCATTTGCTGACAGAGCATCATAGCCATATCACTGGCATAGCTTTTTCTTGTAGGAAAATGGAAATAAAGTCATGCACTCATGTAAGACACCTGTATATTGGTATGATGGTGTCCACACTGACAGCAGTGCTGATGTATCTCAGCAATATGATCCCCAAATGTAAGAAAAGACCAAACAACATGGAATCTGCATGCAGGGTGTGATGGTTTGGGAGCTCCCTGCCCCCCCCCCCCCCATGATAATCCCCCAGACCAGACTCAGCCAGCTGGAAGTTAAGGACTGAAGCTCTATTTACAGCTCAGCACAATGTACAAGCAGAGATATACACAACAGACAGGAATAGTTACAGAGATAGACAAGTTAAAGGTAATACAGAAACACAATCCCCCCAGCAGGGGCTCCCAACCACCCTTCCACCTTCTTCCCACCCCTCTACCTTACCCCAGGGTCTGCCTTATGTGCAGGGTGAGGTTGGAGGATGGGCAAGGGGGGTTAGAAGCAGAGTGGTTGGTTAGGTTACTCAGCAGAGAGGCCAGCAGACAAAACCAGCAACTACAGAGACAGAGACTCTCTCTATCTTATCTATCTTTGTGTTCTTGTTCTTCTAAGTCTCAGCAAGCCTATGAGTGAAGCAGACATCACCAGTGTTTTCTTCTCACAGCCTATAATCTGTTTTTTTCATTAAAATATTCCAATTAGCCTCAAACCAGCACACAGGGATAGGGCCTGAATTAATTCGTTTTATGCTGGTTTTGGTGCTGTCAAGTTGAGAGTAATGTAGACCTCCCCCATTAAGCTACTTTCTGTCTGATTTATGTTCTTTTTCGTACTTGTGTAAGGATTTCAGTTCAACTGCTTGTGTGAATTCAATACAAATTCCACTAGAGTAAAGGTACCTTGCTTCCTGTATAATTTAGACTCATTTACTTCAATCAATCATATCACCGGAAAAAGGTATTTTTATTGGCACTATGCACATGCATTTTTCCTGAGTTTTGTTACTTGTGCTGCTGTAGGTAAACCACTTAACATTTATGTAGAGTTTACACTGTGTAAACTGTACCCTCAGAGTGAATAGGCCAGATTAAGAAGCAACATTTTAAAAGGCTGAGTGGATATGAGCTCGAGCAAAAGTAATAGGTGTTTAAGGATTATATTTTCCTTGTTAAATGTGTCCCAGATGTTTGATGCTATAACAGGATCTCACTTAGGGCTTCTTCCAGCGTTGATCCAGACATGTTGAAAATTACATCAAGTTTATTTGCCTAAATAAAACTGGAAAAGAGCCTACACTTCTTTTGCTTGAAAATTAGCATCCTTATTCTGTACTTTCCCATATAACCCATGCAGAGCCAGAAGCAATGTCTAGGGAATTGACAGGATGTCAAAGGTGGGAGACAGTGGGGATAGAAAGAAAATTGTCTGCATTGCTACAGAGTGGAAGTTTTTCTTAAATCATGGATTGTACCTGTGAAGATCTAGGAATTGAAATACTTTTGAACTTTATTCCTTCTCATGAGGCTGTTAAGTTCATTTGTACTGTGATACTTAAATCCTGGCATTAAGTAGCACCAAGAGTACACTTACCAAAAAGAGTTCCCAGATACCTGAAAGTCAGAACTGACCCTGAAATTCTTGTTCCATATATGTATTATCACCATGTAATTCTAGTTTGAAGATGTCTATTTCCTCTTGGGGGGCTAAGAAAAGGGAGGAAAAGAAACCCCACACCACTGTTTTTTTAAAAGAGATCTTCTGTTATGGTATCTGTGAGGTCAATGCATATTTCTTTGACTTTGGTGGGATTTGAATCCTGGGCATTTTCAAGTTTGCCTAAATTTGAAACTGTCTTAATCAGTAAATATTTCTGACCTGAAGCCTCATACAGGACATCTGATATTCAGATAGTTTTTTTATGAAAGGCTTCAAAAAGGAAAACCATTATAAAAGGAGATAGGAAGGGAAGGAGAAACTCCAAACAATTAAGGGGGAAAAGTACTCTTTGATAATTTTGATAATTACATTTGATAATACTGTCCTGCCTTAAAAATGACAATTTCATTCAACCACAGTGAAATGCTAAAGTGTTCCAAATAACACAGTACCTACTTTTCTTTCACAACTAAAGCATATATATCTACATTCAGCCTAGTAGTATTCCCTCTGCTTCAGGAGAAGCACTAAAACATTACTGCTGATAATTAAAACACTATGTCTGACCAAAGCTGCCATTATCATTATAGTTATCATTATCCTTCTGGAACAGAAAGAATAAACCTCAGGCAACCTGCATGGATTTGGAGGCACCTCATATCTACCAGCAGGAAACACAATCAAGTTGCTGCATTAGTAAGACTCAAGATATGACATATCACTGACTCTTTAAGCAGCCTCTGAGGATTGCTTAAAAATTGGGTATTTTTGGTGCTACATTGTACTACTTGGCAGATGTGTGACATCAAGTTTAATATATAGCAATCTACTTTCTTTAAGTGCAGATATAAGACTTGCCTTTGGGAAAAAAAAAAGGTGATTTCTGGTTCAATGACTCATCAGGAGTCTGAAGCTTTCTCTCTGCCATGCTTCATCTTCGGTAAATAAAGAGAATCATAGAATCATAAGAATAGTCTATTTTTATTGTGCATGAAGAAATGTTTCTAGAGCATGTATTTTGAGTACCTGACTCAGTGCAGCCTGTGGACGCATTGCAGAAATAAAAATTTAACAAAGAGCAATTAATTACAGTACATAGTCAAGTTCTGTGAAGTGACTGAAAATACTCCCACTGACTGTACCAGGGATAGAATTGGGTCACTGTGCTTTTTAAACCACGTGGACATCTTTAGCTGGAAACTTACATTGATGTTTTTACCCAAGTTCTACTGCTTGCAAAAGTCTGGTGACTTTAACCTGTTGTTGCCTTGCGGGTGTAAAAATTTATTTTAATGATTGTTTTTTTTCTCCCCCTTCCTGGGCAGGATTTATGTGGGCATCATTCATGTGATACTCTGGGAATGGCAGACGTTGGGACCATATGCTCTCCTGAGCGCAGCTGTGCGGTGATTGAAGATGACGGCCTCCATGCAGCTTTTACAGTGGCTCACGAAATTGGTATGCAGTGCCTTTTCTGTTCCCTTGCCAAATCAAACACTTGTAACAGCTGCATTAGTAACCAAAATACTTTGCAATTAATTCCAGATTTCCCCCGGTCCAGATACTCACTTGGGGATTCAGGCTGTATACATATGCACTTCAGAGTTAACTAATAAGGGATCAGAAGGCAAGTGAAGGCACACAGTAGGTGTTTCCTTTCTGACAGTGTCGTTTCTAAGCAGCAGTTGAAGTGAAAATTCAAAGGCTGCTGCTACTGTCCAGAGATGTCAATACTTGTCCCTTCTGAGAAGGCATTTACCTTATCATAATTTGCGTTCCATCGCTGTACACAGAGTGGAAAATAACTCACCTTACATGGCTCTACTCTTACATAACTTTTTTGGGGACAAAGTATTGGCTGCAAAGAAAGGCTTTTGTGGGTAAAACTAGTATTCTAATCTTTTCCTAAGTCTAAGGAAATTCCATTTTCCTGGCAAAATACAGTGCTAATAGAAATCCTGAAGTAAATAAAATAAGATTTAGGTGATAAAGGTTTGGTCAAGAAAATTGTGTAACTGTTTCAGTTTTCACCTCAGTGGGCAACAGTTTAATGTGGGAACCTTATGTGTACCCTTAGTAACAGAAGAAAGTTCATATTCTGACATACTACATCTTTCATGATATATTCCTTCAGAGAGACTGCTACCATCTTGATTACTTTCAGTTTACTAATGTTTTGTGAGCTGTGTTCACTGGAAATACATTCAGTATGAGGGCTATTCGCTTTGGTCAGTGAACAGCAATTTGAAATTGGAGAACATTTTTTTTTTTTTTAACGTTCTTGGAAGGAATTAACAAGGAAAGGAGAACTTTCAGAGGGAGCCAATTGCTGAATTGCCTTGTACCTCATGCCAAACCAAAGTAAAGTTTGCTTTGGGAGTATCATTGCAGTAGTTCAATTTTCAAGTAGCTAGCAGGTAGAGCCCAAGAGTGTGCCTTATAGATGCATCTGGCTGAGCAACCAGAAGTTACCAAGTATGAAAAAGCAGCTGGCATATCAGTGACTTGACCCTTCAATGATTAGTAAACTCAACCCTACTGCTCCTATGGTGCTACAAAGAAATTAAATCAGTAGTGGCTGGAGATGGATCATGCGTTGCATGAAAACATAAAATGTCATGGCAGAATGAATCCCCAAAACACAGATTTTATTTTAATAAACGTGAGTATTATTATAAAAGAAAAAGCTCCAATAAAGCACTAATTCAAAGCATTTGGAGATAAGTACAGCAAAACATCAAATACAACTTCACATCAGATGAGTTTAGTGGCATCAGACTTGGATGCTGTGAAGCTAATTACTCATCACAAACTGGTCTGGAAGTGGGACAAATGGAGAGATTGGTGAACTTACCCATCATTAAGAGAACAGTCCACTAGAAGGACTGCTTGTATCTTCTTGCATCCAGAAGTGATGCTTACTGATGAAAGTTAGTGAGTATTGGTCCGTTTGGATGAGGAACCTTATGATGAGAGTGTTGATATATCTAGTCCATGAAGAAGTGACTAATGTGTCCATGCTACCATTTTGTCAGCAGTAAATACATCTTTAGGTAGATTAAAAATGGAAGAACATAGATGAATAAAGATAAGGATGAGCACTAAATATACATATTATTACTTTGAATTCCACACCAAGAAAATGTAAAGAAAAGTGAATTATTTTTAGAGATCTAGAAGCATGTTTTTGAAAGGGAACCATTTTCATACCTAGACGTTTACAGGAATCTATAAAAGCTGTAATTTTCAATGTAAAAAAGGCATGAATTGAAATGAGCAAATAAGTACCCTAATAGACAAAAACCCTCTAGTCTGAGGTTGTTTAAAATAACATCCCTTTTTTTTTTTCTACTCACCATAAGATATTAAGAAAGGAGGGGTGTCGAGTCACAAAATTATCTTTGTGTGTGTGGCCTGAGGTGGGAGAAGTTGAGAAGAAAACAGCTGAAATTGCTTGAGTACTCACATTAAATTAGAGGTCCAAAAAGAATGAAAAATAAAAGTGTGGCATGGATACCCTTTGGTTAAGCACTTTGGGGAAAACCTTGCTTTATTTTATTTGGATACCAGATTTCTTCCTACAATTCATAAGACATGAAGTTCCCCCTGTCCTGTGGGCACGATGTAGCTTTGATTTTATCGTGGGCTTGGTTAGTAGGTGGAATTCACCTGGCAGCATCCTTTGCAAGACAGTGGGGATGAGCTCTGAGCTTAAGATGCTCCATTCTGTCAGTAGGAAGAGCAAAGTGAGCTGCTAAGTCAATTAGTCACCATCTGCAGTTTTTCAGATAACCCTGCTGCATGTGTGTGGGTAGCAGATACGGCATCATCAACATGGACTTGATCCAGAGATTGGCTGTGTGTCCTCACTTTGACTTCCAACGGGATCTGGATGCTCTTATCTCCTCTCTGAAAGATCCAAGAGCACTTTTAAGGATCAGATTCTTTCTCTGGAAGGTAACCAAAGTAAATGGAACTGTAGGGCAGCTAAGGAGGACAATGAACAGACCAGGGTCTCAGATTGGATCCACGTGTAGGAAGCCAAAATGCAGCCTGCTTGAGAATAAGCCTGCCACTTCTGTTGCCAGGGTTTCTACTACATTATGTTAGATGTTTAGTTTCTTTCTTTCAGATAAAATAGGTGAATTTTGACCAGTGGATTCTGAGGGAGAAAGTATGAATGAGCAGCAAAGCAGGCAAAAGTTTCCCAAGAGCTGTAAATGAGAACACAGAAAGCAACCAAATTGTTAGTACAGCTTATTAGCTGACAGTAATAGGTAAAGATTGACAAGATGGGATGTGAATCTTGTCTTCCTTGTATGTGGGAAAATCAGGAATAATTTGTCTCCAATGTAGAAAAGGAGGATAATGGGAAAAAATCCAAACAAATGGAAAAGAAAACAGAAGGAACCTTGTAAATTTGAATGTGTTAATCTAGTTTCTCCACAGAATAAAGAGAAGCAACACTAATAGCATTATTTTTTTTTAATATCATAGCCTGTCAAGACATCCAGCCAGTAACTGTAAAACCATATGAGGTTGTTTTCTAGCAGAGGATGTGGTGCTATCAGTTTGAACAGCAGTAGCTTTGCTGAAACAGAAAGTCTTAAAGATCTTGCCTGAAATCAGCTCCATGTTGTGTCGTAGGGATGTCTTTTTTACCTTAAAGCAGCTCATTCAGCTATGCCTTCACAGCTTTGTTAGCATATCTGAGCTATCTTAGCCACAGTAAGTAGACATTCTCCAATTGTTCATTATCATCAACCTATTGGCTGTAAAAAAAAAATGTCTCCTTATTTTTCATACACTCCCATGCTTTACAGAGCCATCTGAAGAAAAGTATTAAAGAACCTGTGATTGCTCAATAATCTCAACATTTATTTAGTGTTTTACATAGATCAGCACCAGCATATTGCTTCTCCATGTATCTCTTATTAAAATAGCCATCAGGAAACAAAATTAACTAGATTCTCATTATAGCACTCTGGACTTTTGGGTTGAGATTTGTTGCTTTAACAGTGTTAAATTATAAGCCAACTGTACATCCCAGGAAGATAAGGATGATCCAATGTTGTCAACAGATACAGTTCTTCAATTTGAAGTTATGTTTAACAACTCTTATGATGGGATATATCCAATACTTTGTTTAGTAGTCTGGTGTGATGCAGTCACAGTCTGAAGCTTACAGAATCATAGAATCATAGAATTATAGAATGGTAAGGTTGGAAGGGACCTCAGGGATCACCTAGTTCCAACCCCCTGCCATAGGCAGGGGCACCTCCCACTAGTACAGGTCACTCAAGGCCTCCTCCAACCTGGCCTTGATCACCTCCAGGGAGGGAGCAGCCACAGCCTCCCTGGGCAACCTGTGCCAGTGCCTCACCAATGCCAACCATTGGCTCTTCTGGAGTCCCACATGCTTCACTACAAATTGCCCACCATCCTAAAGGGTTTCTCATTTACAAAAACAATGAGAAGACTTCAAGAGAAAATAAGTGGAGCTACTGCTTTTATCAATAGGTAATTTCCCAAAATCACAAAGGAAATCTCAGGGAGAGCCAAAGACTAAACTTGTTTCTCGAGTTTTGGTCTAATCCTTAAATACAAAAGCATCCTTCCTGCAGTCTTTAAGCAAGCAAAGCTACAGTTTAGTTTAGTGAGAGTTCTGTGGGTCTAATAACTTATGTGTATCTTTATTCTTTCCACCAATGTTTGAGAACTTTTCTTTGTTATTTTTTTCTTTTTTAAGGAGAGAAAGAAAATGCACTTTTTTTTTGCTCAGTGGTAATGTTCATTTGACCTTTTACAAAGTTCCTTTCTCTGTTATGCAACCACACTGGCATGCTGTTACTCCTTCTATCCTCCTGAGTAATATGGTTTGCTGATGGTCTTTTCAAGTATTTTATTTTTAGGATATAACTTCTAAATTGCTGCATGGAATTAATTAAACTTCTGTTCATTAGTTTTTCTTTTATCTTTTACATGTGATTTTAGAGAAGGGGAGGCCAAAGGGCAGCATAAAAGCAGTCTTCAAATACACTTTAAAAAAAAAATGATGCAAAGATCTACACAATAAATCATTCTCATGTCCACCTGGGACAGCATAAGTGGTAAGGGCCTTAAATTGCAGCAAGGGAGATTTACTTTAAGCATTAGCCAAAATCATCTAACCAGAAGGACAGTTAAGGGCAGAAATAAATTGCTTGGGAAGGCTGTGAGATCTCCATTACTGGAGGTTCACAGGAGCTGGCTGGCTGGCAAAAACAGCAGTAGGTCAGGATATGCAGATCCTACCCCAGGGCAGAGAAATGCACAAGATGGCTCTCTGAGGTCTCCTCTCAGCCTCATTGTCTATGGTTATGCATAGTTATCACAACTTTCTCCACAGTTATACTGTGTAACACCTAGACCCAAGGAACTGTACAGAAACTGACAACTAACAATGTGTATGATATTTAAATGATAGTCTGCCTGTGGATGTCCATGAAAGAGTCAGAAATACTCCTATTCCATATTGTGCATGTGCTCATTTTGTATACACTCAAAAGTAACTAAACATACTTTAAACTAACATCATTGCCACTGCAGAACATGTAGCACTTTGATTTCAAGGCTGTCAAGATAGAGCAGATAAAGGCAAGCTTCAGACTTGACAGGTGCAAATCTTTTGTAGCCTTTCATTTCAAGGGGGATACATTGCCAAGGGCACAGAATCTGAGGCACATGAAAAAAAGGTGGTTGTCTGAGTTTCATATTATGTTTCCTTCACAGCACACAAAGTTTAGGCAAATAGCCAGGTAATCATAATTAGGCAGATTTGCTTTCTTAACAAAAAGAAAGAGAGTACACTCATCCAAGTCTTCTCTGATGACATACATCAAGAAAATTACTTGATTCCTTCTCTTTGAACCTTTTTCAAAGTTCTCTCTAAAGTTAGACTTGCAGAAGCTCTTGTGAACATATCCCCTTTGGTTAAGACAAAAGATGGACAATCAAATTAATAATGCTGTGGCCATCAAGAGTAGGGAGGGGATTGTCCCCTTGTACTCAGCTTTGGTGAGGCCACACCTTGAGTATTGTGTTCAGTTTTGGGCATCACAATACAAGAGAGATGTGGAGATGCTGGAGCGGGTCCAGAGGAGGGCAACCAAGCTGGTGAAGGGCCTAGAGAATAAATCTTATGAGGAGCAGCTGAGGGAGCTGGGGATGGTTAATCTGAGGAAGAGGAGGCTGAGGGGAGATCTCATTGCTCTCTACAACTACCTGAAGGGACATTGTGGAGAGGCTGCTGCTGGGCTCTGCTCACAGGGAACTGGATACAGAACAAGGGGGAATGGCCTCAAGCTGAGGCTGGGAACATTTAGATTGGACATTAGGAAAAAGTTTTTCACAAAGAGAGTGGTCAGGGACTGGAATGAGCTACCCAGGGAGATGGTGAAGTCACCCACCGTGGGTGTGTTTAAGGGTCATTTGGAGGTGGTGCTTAGGGATATGGTCTAAGGTGAATCTTGTTGAGTGGAATTATAGGTTGGATTTGGTGATCCTGAGGGGCTTTTCCAACCTGGATGTTTCTGTGATTCTGTGAAAGCTAAACATTCACAAAAGGTAAAAAGTGGGCCAGAAAATAGCACTGATGCTTCAAAAAACAAACAACAGTTGTACAAAGGGTTGATAGTTAAAAATTCTTGACTTGCCCAACAATATTTGGATTAACTTACAATGTTGCATGTAATATATAATTGTTCCACCTAAAGCACACCTGTGCTTAAAACAAACCTTTTTTTTCAGTGAAAGTGAGAGAGCTTTCATGAAGGAGGGGAAAGATGGATGGGGCCAACTGATACGATGCAGAAAAATTGAGTCCTCAGGTTCTGAATATGCTACTTCACCACATACTTTAAAGTCTGAGTATATGGGGGGATCTTTGCCTTCTTAATGTCTGCAAAGTGATTCCTATAGAGCAGTGAGGAGATAGAGGTTCTCAACAGGAAACTTCAGGAAGTTACTCAGCTCAGACAGAGTACTAACATTGCCTGAGTTTTCAGAGGTTTTTAGGAGCTGTGCTGATCTTTGTGTACATCTAACCTCATGAATAATTAGATTAAACAAGCACCGTGCACTGAAAAGTTACTGCAGATCCTGAAACATCATATCTGAAAGCCAAATATGTAGAGTAAGATATCAGCATCCCTGTAATTGTAAGGGAATTGAGAATAAAGCTATGCTTTGCCTAATCATGGAATCATAGAATGGTAAGGTTGGAAGGGACCTCAAAGATCATCTAGTTCCAAGCCCCTGCCATAGGCAGGGACACCTCCCACTAGTACAGGTCACTCAAGGCCTCCTCCAACCTGGCCTTGAATACATCCAGGCAGGGAGCAGCCACAACCTCCCTGGGCAACCTGTGCCAGTGTCTCACCACCCTCACTGCAAACAACTTCCTCCTAACATCCAGTTTCAATTTTCCCTCTGCCACTTTAAACCCATTGCCCCTTGTCCTGTCATTACAGAACAATTAGTATCAAAAATTCTTTAAATTAGTTCTTAAATTCGTTAATTTAAAAAATTAATCATTTAAGAATTAAAACTTAAGAATTAAAGAATTTAAAAATTCTTTAGTATCAAAAATTCTTTAAAGGACTTGGCAGTCTTAGGTTTATGGTTGGATTTAGTGATATTGACAGTCTTTTTCAGACAATGATTCTCTGATTCTAAAAGAAGTCCACTTCAGCTTTGTGTGCCTGAAAGCCTAGTCTTCCAGATTACAGGAGAAAGCAGGGATTACTTTTTTCTTTGGCAGTTAAGTACTACTGATACTGTCATGTAATTCTTGTGCAGCAAGTACATCCAGTACAGAGGAAGGCAACATTACCCAGTAAACAGGCAGCAGGCAGTGTGGTTTTTTATGTTCTTGCACTAGCTGCTTTCACAGAGTTCATTTGTTTACCAGGAGTGGCCATCAGTTCTATCCTTTACAACTTACTTTGAGTTGGTCAGATGTGAAATGGGTGTCACCATCTTCTACTTTTTCACTAATATTAGTCTTCTACATGCCCCACTGATTAGCATAGCAAATGTAGCATGGACCTCCAAAACCACATCTTTTTAATGATTATTTGACACTGTGTTTCTGAGGGATTACTGACAAGGTCTTGCAGTGACAGGACAAGGGGCAGTGGGTTTGAACTGGCAGAGGGGAGATTGAAAGTGGATGTTAGGAGGAAGTTGTTTGCAGTGAGGGTGGTGAGACACTGGCACAGGTTGCCCAGGGAGGCTGTGGCTGCTCCCTCCTTGGAGGTGTTCAAGGGCAGGTTGGAGGAGGCCTTGAGTGAGCTGTACTAGTGGGAGGTGTCCCTGCCTATGGCAGGGGGTTGGAACTGGATGATCCTTGAGGTCCCTTCCAACCTTACCATTCTATGATTCTATGGTAGTTGGCATTGCCTGGGCAGAGTCTTGCCTGCAAGTTGTCTGTCTGACGGGGGTGATGTATCTGTGATCTCCCATCCAGGTCTGTTATAACAAGCAGAAGTCTGTTTTGTGTAAAGTCTGCAGGGCTGGTGTATGAACATCTGATTGTGGCTTTTTTTTTGTCAGCTCCTCAAAAGGAGCTGCACTTCAGACTATTGTTTCATCCAGTTTGAAGAACTCTTTTAAACTAGAAATATTAAGAACTGTCTCTGGCCTGGAGGTTTGAAAGAGAGAGTGGTTACTTTTTTTTCATTTTAATAAGTGACAGTAGTTAAAGAAAAGAAAATGAAGGGAAATTCAGGTACAAAGAAAGAGGAACAGCCAGTTATGTGTTCAATGTGTGGGTTTTGTAAGCTTGTGTAATTCAAAACACTTCTGTTTTATAAAAAATTACTTTAGTAACCATTATTGCCTAGATACATAATTTTTTATGCAACATTTCTTTGGCTTCAAGAGGATCTCTGAGTGGTACCAGTATGCATTTCTTAGATGAGTCAAGTACTTGCACAAGTAAGTTGTGTGCAGAAATGAACCCATTTATTTTTAAAGAGTTACTGCGTACAATCTTTGTTTAGCAAAGGAGAGAGCAAGAGAGGCTCATGCAGAAGGTATAGGCTGGTGAGTAGAACAAGGAATGTGGAGCCAACAGCTTCCTGAATCCTGGTCCCCTGAGAGCCAGTGACAAACTGGGTAACCTTGGGCAAATAACTTAGCCTTTTTTTGTACTCTAAGTCATCCAAACTGAAAATGAGGTGAAAAGCAAGACCTCAGTGAAGAACACGTGCTTCACTGGAGCTGAGCTTTTCTGTGAAAACATGTTACAATGCCTTCAGCATTTTTTAGCATGCTGTGTCACTTTTCATGTATCTTGTAGTCAGATTCAGTGCAGGACTTGTACTTTGATGTGCTGTTCAGTTTGACTAGAGATCTGCTGGTGTCCATAAACAAAACAAGGTGGTTGGGCTTCTTTTCCAAAGAGCCACTAAAAATTGTGTTTTAGCAAAGCCGAGTTTTGCTTGCTCCACACTGGACACACTTTTTGTTTTCTTTATTCCTATTTTTGAGATACCAGTGGAAAATAAGTTGGCAGCTGTCACTAGTGGTGTGCCCCAGGGATCAGTGCTGGGCCCAGTCCTGTTTCATATCTTCACTGATGATCTGGATGAGGGGATTGAGTCCAGCATCAGTAAGTTTGCAGACGACACCAAGTTGGGAGCAAGTGTTGATCCGTTAGAGGGCAGGAGGACTCTGCAGAGGGACCTGGATAGATGGATACAGTTCAGTGCCATGAGTTTTAACAAGTTCTAGTGCCAGGTTCTGCACTTTGTCCACAACAACTCCATGCAGTGCTACAGGCTGGGGACAGAGTGGCTGGAGAGCAGCCAGGCAGAGAGGGACCTGGGGGTACTGGTCAACAATTGGTACAGTGAACTTGTTTTACTAATATGAGATAATAATTGTGTGAAAATGATAATGCAGAGAAGTCAAAAAGAAGAAAGAACTAGAGCTCAAGAAAGCATGTGCTCCACACAATGAAATTATCATCCACAGAGCTGACATAATCACAGAATGGTAGGGGTTGGAAATGACCTCTGGGGATCATTTACTCCAATCACTCTGCTAAAATAGTTTCGCCTAAATTGGCAGCTCAGTCGAGGTCTGAAAGTCTCCAGAGAAAAGGATTCTACAATCACTTTAGGCAGCTTGTTCCTGTACTTCATCATTCAGACAAGAAAGAAGTTTTTTACCAGGGGGGACTGACAGCTGACTGAACATGAGCCAGCAGTGTGCCCAGGTGGCCAAGAAGGCCAATGGCATCCCGGCCTATATCGTACTGTGCCCAGCAGGACTAGGGAACTCCTTCTGCCCCTGTACNAGTAATTTTGGAATGCTGTTGACTCAAAGAACCTCTATAGATAGTGTGGCAACATATTTGAAGTAAATTCCTGGGAAGAAACTAGCTGCAGTGCAGTGTGTTTCCCCACACATCCAACACAGCTCTGATGAGCTCCAGATTTACCTGTAAAGCTCCTAACATTTAGAGCACATGTTGAGTTTTAGCTGACTCATCATAATTACCTAGGAACATTCCCACTTCATATTAGGAATACACATCCCATTCCTACAAGGTGCAGGAATTATTTTTGAACCCATTAAGGGGAGCTATTTCCTGTTGGGCTGTAGCAGGTGTTGGCCATCAGTAGCTGTTGGGTAGGGGAACTTGTGCAGTGCAAGGTCACCTATCATGAACAGACAGTGCAAATGAAGTGGGATCCAGGGGCTGATGAATGGCTGTTGAGGCCTTCATTTCTTGCTTCAGGATCTAAACAGACTGAGCTGTGCCAAGTATCTGTTGCTGATGATGTTCCAAAGTTTGCTGGTTGCTTTCATATTGCTTTCAATAGTTCAAGGGGAGAAGGAAGGCTGTGAGGAAAGGCTGTCAGTCCACTTGGTTGGTCATTTTGCTGTTTGGGAAGGAACCAATTTACAAAGCTAGCTTCTCTTCACTGCCACGAGGGTAAACGCTGCCTCTTTGCCATCTGTTCCTTTTACCAGTTTCTGCATTCCTACAGCATAACTTAACTAAACACCACCCTGCTGGTAAAATTGTACTATGTCATTTTCACTCAGTGGAAACTGTCAACACTAGCAAGATGCTTCATTAAGTAGAAAACATCAGATGATCTACTAACTCATTCTCAATCAGTCATCATTCTACAGAGCTGCTGGTAGCCTTTTTTTCTTTTTTTGCCTTTTTTTTTTTTCAGTAGCCTGGTTGGAAGTTTATAGTAGCACAAAACAGTGTGGTGGTAAAATTGGCATTACTTTTAAAAGCCGCCTTTTCAAGACTCTTGTTTCCTAAGTCTTCACTTTTGCCCAAAGCTTTCATACAATTATGCTTACATACAAACTCACTTGAAGAGTCAACTCCAGCCTTTTCACTTTGGTTCTTATGAGAGGAACCACTCCACCAGTAAATGCCAGAAATCACCCTAATGTCCTGAGCAGTAAGTGCTAATATGGGCATGTGCATGCCTGTGAGGGGTAGTGGTAGCAATAAGACTTTTCAAACAGAGAAGGAAGTGTCCTTTCTTTAATTCTTAGATGCAAAAGTATAAAGGGCATGGGTGTAGAAGTACTTTGTTGTTCTCACTCTGTGCTAAAAAGAACCTACCTTAGCTAGGCAGTATTTAGAAATTAGAATTTAGAATTATTTAGAAATTTTGTGATTGGATTATTTTAACAAAATGCAGAAACACTGTTAAGAGTCACTGGAAGTTTTTTACATGCCTCAATCTATTTTCAGTCTGGTCAGAATGCCTTAAGAGACAAACTTAGAGTGAAAAGGGATTTAGATTATAGTAAGAATTAGGAATTTTAGTTACATAAAATTCTTTAAAAGCTGTATTCACAGTGTTTGTAAGCATGCATACAATGTTAACTGGCAAACCGTATGGACAGCTGGAATCCATCTATTTCATCATAGAATCATAGAATGGTAAGGGTGGAAGGGACCTCAAGGATCATCTAGTTCCAACCCCCTGCCATAGGCAGGGACACCTCCCACTAGTACAGCTCACTCAAGGCCTCCTCCAACCTGGCCTTCAACACCTCCAGGCAGGGAGCAGCCACAACCTCCCTGGGCAACCTGTGCCAGTGTCTCACCCCCCTCACTGCAAACAACTTCCTCCTAACATCCAGTTTCAATCTCCCCTCTGCCAGTTCAAACCCATTGCCCCTTGTCCTGTCATTGCAAGACCTTGTCAATAGTCCCTCCCCAGCCTTCCTGTAGCCCCCTTCAGATCCTGGAAGGCTACTCTAAGGTCTCCTTGAAGCAGTAAACAGCCAGTGTTATCCTCACAAACAGCAATGGTGGCTAATTTAGAAGCTTGGATATTGACTGCTGGTTTGAAGATAATTGGAATATTTTAATTAAAAANCCAAATTACCTATTTTTCAAATTATTCCCTACTTAATACTTTTTTTCCTTGTCACAATTACTGAAAATATCTTTTGAAAAATTTAAAAATAATGAGATTCACAAATAATTTTGGAAAATTCCTCCTCAAAAAGCTGAAGACTGCCAAGTAAGTGACTTAGTTCTCATCACGCATCAGAACAATGGTCTGATTTAATATGGCAAAGTAGATGCTGTTAATGAGGTGTGTCCTCAATTCACCCCGTTTATCACAGTATGGAAGTTAGGCTGCACTCTAATTAAAGGTGAAGGCAGTAGCTTGACACTTTCCAGAAGATGACCCTGTTCTGGTTTCCTGTGCTTTTGCCAAAGCGTTTGGGATGAAATGTTCTCTGCTGCATAGTCGCCTGTAAAGCATTTCTTTTTATTTACTCTGATGACAGAGACTGTCTGAGAGGGACAATGAAATCATTTTATGGACGAGTGTTCAGTCTCTGCTTAAAGTGAAGACCTTAAAATTTGCCTGCAAACTTTCTTGTATCTGGAGGAAATCTTTATCTGAAGGAAAGTGAGAACAACTTCAGTCTATAGTTCAGCATTCTCTGAAGAGTTAGCATGTGTGAGGAAAGGAAACTACACCATCTTTAGGCAGGGAAGCCAGGAGTGAGCTAGAGCACAATATACTCCCTGGTGTGCTGGTTTGAGGTTANTGCTCTAGGAGCAGCTACGTTGCCTGGCTGTAGGATTTCTGTAGCTTGACATGGTGTAACTGCATCGCTCTGACAGTAGGTAATCTAAGCTGAGGTTGTTTACAAATTGCTCTACAGGAGGAGCTGGAGCTGAAAAATGCATGTAGGAAAGACAGAGAGGTCCCTTCCAGGCCAGGGCTGATGAAATTGTTGCAAGGAGGGACTTAAACACACAGAAACTGTGTTAATAGGATGCCACAGGTAGCAGAGGAACTCAGAGGTATCCAAGTTGCTCATTCAGAAGCATCAGCGTTAACAAGGCCTGTGCGTATTTGAACCGTATTAGGTCTTTTATTATGTGCTCATGTGAGATGTCTGTCACCTAAAGTCAGCAGTTACAAAAGGTGAAGTGTGGTTATGCAAGGGATTTGTATAAAGAGCAAAGTATTATCTTTAATGAGTGGAATGTTGTGAGCGTTATCAGAGGGTGTGAAGGTTAAGAACCACGAATTCTGACTCTGACCTACAAGACCAAATCCTTCATATCAGAGAGTTTTAGGTAGTTCTGAATGGTGCTGCAAAATGTTGAGCACTCTGAACACTGAGTTCAGAAATTGCAGAGAATGTGCATTGTGTGCTGTGTGATGTTATTCAGCTGAACTTTTTAGAACAATCCTCTGGCTTTTGCTATTCACCCAGAGTTACTTAGTACCATGTCCAATGACTGAGAAATTAGTTCCTTTTCCACTGACAGAATCCCACTACCTCACTTCAAAAGTACGCTGCAGTGATTTCTTCCAGTGTTACAACTATGAGCAATCTTGAGACATTATATACAAATTCTTCCTGCAACCTTTAAGCATACAAATTGCCTCAGAAAAGATTGCTATAGTGAGGCTTAGGTCTAAGCAGCATGGTGTTTCAGAAGAGATTGCTGTAGTGAGGCTTAGGTCTAAGCAGCATGGTGTTTCAGAAGAGATTGCTGTAGTGAGGCTTAGGTCTAAGCAGCATGGTGTTTCAGAAGAGATTGCTGCAGTGAGGCTTAGGTCTAACCAGTGTGGTATTTCCTTGCTTACTGGACTACTTTTTGCAAATATTTGTGTTTAACTGATTGGTAGTATAAGCATATCGAAGCACATGGATTCAAGTAAAATACACGAAACTGGCTGAAATTCCTGAACAGCTCTGCAAAGCAGAGTGTGTGTGGTCCTGATTAAAATGGGGAGCTGTGCCACATATTGGGGGATCTGTCAGCAAAGGCTAATGGATAAGTCTAAAGGCCTCTCTAGTAGACGTTTGCTTAAGTTACCAGAACACTGGTGAAACATATTACAAGGAGTTAAAAGCCAGCACAAAATGGTTCTAGTTGCATTACTTCTAGGTATGTGTTGAGGTTCATTAACCTGTCAGCTCTGCTTACAGTTCTCAGACATGGAGTATGACTTGGTGCCATTCAGGGCATAAGCATGAATACAAGCTTAGTGATAACACTATAGAATGGCAGCCAAAAATAACACAGTCTTTGCATTTCCTGAAGATATTCATTGCCTGTGTTTAGGACTTTGGCAGAGTCAGAGGTGGCCTTCATTGGCACAGTAGCTGCTGATTCATCATTAGTTGCTTACTCTGTGACACTTCACAGAATCTGCTCTACAGGTTAGAAGTGATATGCTGATCATTTGGCTACTCTGTCAGAGAAATGCATCTGTTTGAAATAATCCTACCAGTGAATTATCTTGCTCAATACCAGCATTTGACTTAAATAAAATAAAGATGTCATCTCATCAGAGCAAGTATTTATATAGTGCTATATCAGCTTGAAACTTGCCATGGACCTACTGATACTCAGTCATGCCCCAGTGCAAAATGAAAACATCATTATCTGGCCCGTGCATACTAAGTGCTGCCAAAGGAAAGTGGGTTTGCCAATCAGAACAAAAATAAGCCATAATCCTACGTGTAAAACACACTAGACATGCCTTCTGTGTGAAGTTTTGATTTATTAGGGTTTTGCAGCAATGGACCTGTCATGTAGCATTGCACTAGCAATTGGCAACAGTAATAGGGAAAGGAGTGCTGACTCTCCTCAGTGTTAATCTGGAATAAATTTATTCCTTGAATAAATTTTTACTAGCATTTATAATACTGGAGGTCCTTTTACTCAAATAGTGGCTGTATTTGCGTGATATTGGTAAATGTGTGCACGTCAGGCAAAGAGATTAAAAAAGAGAAATGTCCTCTTCATTCTCCTTCCCACCTTCCCTCCAGTGAAGATTCAATTGCTGCAGGAGACAGATGCTTTTCTCAGTCATCACTAATACCATTAGAAGTAATAGATCAAGGTCCTCTTGTCACTTTTGCTGTAGCCCCATCCTTAGTCAGGAACCTAGCATGTGAGTAAGGCTGGCAGATGATACCTTGACTTCTCTCACAGGACAAAAACTAATTTCTGATGTCCTACAGCCTTCAGGAAGCTACTTCCCTAGTCTTAGATACAGCTTGGCAGTGAGTGCTGTCAGTGTATCCAACTCTTTCCTCTCGGCTTCTCCTCCAGAGCAGATGAAAACAACATAACAGCAAGTGTATTTAAGACAAATAGTAAAATTTACTTTTTAATTCTTTTCCAGCCTGTATTATTGTAGGTGTTATTGTCATGCCTATTGCTATGGATATCAGAATATAACATCCTGTCATCAGCGTCCCTACTTGTGTCACCTTACAGCCAGTCTACAGCAGTTATATAAAAACATGAAGCTGATGATACATGGAAGGCTTTTAGTTATTGTGTGCAGTGTGAATAATGTCTCTTAAGCTGATGTTCGAGGTCATCAGGTTTATTTTTCTGCAGTGAATGATCTTTGTCCTTATCATTTAATCTCTCTTGGTCTAGCCCTGATGTCTGATCATTCGTCTCCTGGCCTAGGTTGAAGACTCTCATTGTTAAGTTCAGGCTTTAGTTCCCTGCATCTGTTGTTATGATTCAGTCTTCTACCTCTTGGATAGTAAGTTGGCTGTGAACTGTTGTAAAATAAAACCAGGATACCAATACAGACATGGAAATTAAAGTTAAACCTGATGTTTACAGAGGGAAAAAAAGTGTGTTACCTAGAATCTGTTATTGTTGCCCAGAGGCTAGAGCTGAGGATAACTGATCTCCAGAAAAGGTTGCTGTCTCACATTTAAGAACTCCTCTAGCACTGGACCAAATGCCCCTGGACATTAAGAATATCTGCAAGTTCCATCATGTGCTGCTTTGTGTGCACAATTATTTTGAGTTCTGGAGTATAAATATCCAATACCATATACATTTAAAAATAAAACCAAGCAAAACTAAAACCCTAATCAAAACCATACTAAAAAGCCCTCCCACAGAACAAGGTTGTCTACCTAGAAAAGATAATTCAGATTGTTTGTATTGTAGGGGTTACTCAGGCTGTAAAAATTAACATAGTTTGTTTAGTTGTTAGATAATCATAGAATCATAGAATGGTAAAGTTGGAAGGGACCTCAAAGATCATCTAGTTCCAACCCCCTGCCATAGGCAGGGACACCTCCCACTAGTACAGCTCACTCAAGGCCTCCTCCAACCTGGCCTTCAACACCTCCAGGCAGGGAGCAGCCACAACCTCCCTGGGCAACCTGTGCCAGTGTCTCACCACCCTCACTGCAAACAACTTCCTCCTAACATCCAGTGTCAATCTCCCCTCTACCAGTTCAAACCCATTGCCTCTTGTGCTGTCATTACAAGACCTTGTCAATAGTCCCTCCCCAGCCTTCCTGTAGGCCCCCTTCAGATACTGGAAGGCTACTCTAAGGTCTCCTNTTGATGGTTTTACACATTTAGAAAGATATTGTAGGACCTTTCAAGGCAGTTGCAGAACATTTTTGCAGTGATGTATTAATCTTTCTTGCTGAAGATGATTTGCAAAAGCAGTAAGAAACAATTTGCTGCTAATATGAATGAGTACAGTTGACTTTATTCTTCATTGTCTTCATCAGGTTTCAGCTAGTGCAAGTTGAAGAGATGTCAGCTGATGGCATTCCTTCCTCCCTGGTGTGAACTGTCTCAGCTTTTTTGTCTTCAAGCAGATACCACATTTCAAATGGCCTGCTTTGGCCTGCTGTTCAAAAGTTGAGAATGAATTTCACAGTTCATTTTACCTTCACTGTGAGCTCCATATGGAACATTCTGTTAAGGATACTCATATAACTTTATTTATTTACTTCACTTCTGTAGGGCACTTGCTTGGGCTTTCTCATGATGACTCCAAATTTTGTGAGGAGAACTTTGGTTCCATGGAAGATAAGCGGCTGATGTCCTCCATTCTGACTAGCATTGATGCTTCAAAACCCTGGTCCAAATGCACTTCAGCAACTATAACAGAATTCTTTGATGATGGTCATGGTATGTATTATCACACCTTGTGCCAGCTACCTGTTGGGTTTTACTGTGATTTTTTTTTCTACATAACTTTTTTTACCAGCTTGTACATTCCTTTCTCATCTTCACAAGTGTATTGGAAGAGCTTGCAAAACGAGCAAAGGTCTAAAAGGCTGCCAGAGCCTCACCCTCCCTTTACATGGTTCATATGCAAGAGAAAAGAAAGAGTTGGTGGAGTGTGTGTTGGCAATAATTTGGATTGGAACACGTGGTGGTTTTTTTTGAAAACAGGATATTAGTCTTGTCTTCCTAATGCCAGAGATAGGAGCTCAGAGAGTACTTTAAACCAAGATCACAGGGATTGAAAAGATCACAGGGATCAGCCTCTGAGATAAACCAAGCTCAGCTCCAAAGCTGAACCATCCCCACTGCAGTTCATTAGAGTGCCAAAGCTCAATGGATGTTTTTTTTTCCAAATCCGGGTTACACATGCCGAGTGGAGCGATGTCCCTCACCAAGCCAGCTGTGGGAGAGAGAGGGAGGTGGGCAAGGTATGGGCAGATCTGCAACCTCAGCAGGCTAATTAAACCTCTCAGGAGTGCAAGGATCACACTCAACAAGGTCAAACAAGAGGGGGCATATCACATCATCTGGGCATTCCATGGCAGTTTGTGTGGTTAGTCACACAGGCAGGAACAGCTATAATTGCAACCTGGACAAAAGCTGGTGGCAGAAGAAGTGTGGTGACCCAGACAGTGGTCCCACGTGAAGAAGTAGGTGTCCAGACCCCTGACTGCAGGGAGTGCCAAAGCCTTTCACTTACAAAGGTGGACCTGTGTTTGCAGTAAGCAGGTAAATGATCTGCTTAGCCTGGTGGCTGAGGTGAAAGAGGAGGTCGAAAGACTGAGTGTGAGAGGGAGATAGGCTGATGAAGCCAGACTCCACTTCCCTTGAAACAGTTCCAACCAGCACAGGAAGCTAAGGATGCAGAGGGCTCCCCATCCTCTCTCTAGCTTGCTGCACAGGATGACTTAGAGAACAGGGAACAGTAGCAACAGTTTCCTGCCAAGCACAGTAGGTGTGTCACCTCAGTACCCGTTTCATCTCCACAGATGCCCTTGCAAATTGATCCACTGCTCTGCAAGGAGAATCAAATACCAATAAGGCTGAAGATTCATCTAACTCAATGGAGTTGCTAATACTAAATTGGACTAAGCTTTGTAGCAAAACTGGCTCAATAAAGAAAAAAAGACACGTCCTTGTCATAGGGGATTCACCTTTGAAGTGAATGGATGGTCCTGTTTGCAGACTGGACCCACTTAGGGAATTCTGCTGCCTTCCTGGGGCAAGGGTCAAGGACAGAAAAAGAAACCTCTCCATGCTGGTTCGGCCTGCAGTTTACTACCCATTACCAATTTTTCAAGCAGGCAGCAAGGAACTTAAATCATGAAGTCCATGGGTAATGAGACTTCAGAGCCTTGGGACAACTAACTGGTTAAGGGATTAGGAGTGCAAGTGGTGATCTCCTCTCTTCCATCAATTGAAGGGAATGATGAGGGTTTTGACAAGAGGAGCCATCAAATGAATTCTCAGCTTTCAGCCTGGTATCACCAGCAGAATTTTAGATTCTTGGATCATGGGTTGGTCTGTCAGACACCAGGCCTGCTAGCAACAGGTGGGGTTAATTTGTCTCAAAGGAGGAAAAGGATCACGGGACAAGAATTATCAGGGTTTATAGGAAGAGCTTTAAACTAGATTTGAAAGGAGATGGGATGAAAACAGGCTTGCCAGAGAGAAGAGCCTGGACGTGGCATACCGACGCTCGTGGGTTGGTGCGCTGGCTTCTTCTCTCAGTCTGACATCCCAGTTGAGATGGGGGACCTGTGGAAGCATCTGAGGATGGTCAGATAAGAATTAAGGCTTCTCTCCCCTAAAAGAGTGGCAGGATCATTAGCCCAGCTGAAGTGCATCTGTACTAATGCACACAGCATGGATAACAAACAGGAGGAACTGGAGATGTGTTTTTGGTGACAGGGTCAGGATCTCATTGCAATTACTGAGACGTGGTGGGGTAGCTCACATGGGCAGATAGGTACTGTTTAGGAAAGACAGAGCAGACAGGTGAGGCAGCACTGCTGCTCTTTATGTGTGGAAGCAACTGGAATGTATTGAGCTTTGCCTAGTGGGGGATGAAGTACCTGCTGAAAGTTTATGGGTAGGAATAAAGAGGCAGGCTAACGTGGGAGATACTGGGACTTGAGGGTGTTGATGGATGAGAAGCTGGACAAGAGCAGACAGTGCGAGCTTGCAGCTCAGGAGACCAGTCGCATCCTGGGCTGCGTCAAAAGATGTGTTGCCAGCAGATCTAGAGAGGTGATTCTGCCACTTCACTCTGGTGAGACCTCACCTGGAATACTGCATCCAGTGCTGGTACTCTCAACACAACAAGGACCTGATGGAGCAGGTCTAGAGCGGGGCTGGCACAGCTCTCCTATGAGGACAGGCTGAGGGAGCTGGGTTATCAGAAGCAGCCAACATGGATTCACCAAGGGAAAGTAGTCGATAGCCTTTTATGATGTTGTGACTGAATGGGCAGACACAGAGAGGGCAGTGGCTGTTTTCATCCTTGGCTTTAGTAAGGCTTTTGACACTGTCTCCCATAACATCCTTGTGGGATAGCTCATGAAGAGTGGCTTAGAAGAGTGGGTAGTAAGATGGATTGAGAACTGGCCAAACCACAGAGCCCAGAGGGTCATAGTCAATGACACACAGTCCAGCTGGAGACCTGTAGGTAGTGTTGTTTCTCAAGAGTCAGTGCTGAGTCCAATATATTCAACATATTCATCAGCAACCTAGATGAAGAGATGAAGCTCATCAAATTTGCTGGTGATGCAAAACTGGGAGGAGTGGCTGACACATCAGAAGGCTGTGCTGCCATTCAGTGAGACCTCAGCAGACAGGACACCTGGGCCAAGATGAGTCTAATGAAGTTCAACAAGGATAAGTACAGAGTCCTGCACCTGGGGAGGAATAACACCATGCACCAGTACAGGTTAGGGGCTGACCTATTGGAGGATACCTCCACGGAGAAGGACCTTGAATTCCTAGTTGATAAGAAGTCATCCATGGGACAGCTATGTGCCCTGGTGGTCAAGAAAGCCAATAGTACTCTGGCTGCATTACAAAGAGTGTGTCCAGCAGGTCTAGGGAGGTTCTTCTCCCCATCTACTCAGCCCTATTTAGACCACATCTGGAATACTGTGTACAGTTCTGGGTTCCCCAATTCAAGAGGGACAGGGAACTACTGGAGAGAGTTCAACTGAGAGCTATGAGTATGATTAAGGAACTGGAGTATCTCTTTTACAAGGAAAGACGCAGAGACCTGGGGCTGTCTGGAGAAGAAACGGCTGAGGGGGACCTTATCAATGTCTACGAATATCTGAAAGGTGGAAGTCAGGAGGATGGAGCCAGTCTCTTTTCAGTGATACCAGTGATAGGACAAGGGGCACAGGACGTGAACTCAATGACACAAATTAATTCCATCTTGACATGAAAAAAACCTCTTTTTGCTGTGAGGGTGGCGGAGCACTAGAACAGGCTTCATGGAGAGGTTGTGGAGTCTCCTCTAGAGATCTTCACCTGCCTGGAGGTGTTCCTGTGTCATCTGCCCTAAGTGGTCCTGCTTTGCAGGGGGGTTGGTACTTTCCAACCACTAGCATTATATGATTCTATGATTGCATTTTCCTCAAAGAGATTAAAAGGGTCGATATGGTCTATTTAGCATTAGACTACAGATATGAGTAGAGTGTATGTGTTCATGTTACCATTAATTACATTTATTATCTTTGCAGTGCCATTATATTTATTAGATTTATAATGCCACTGTATTTATTACATTTATGTAGAGGGGCTGTAAGCAAGAATTAAGACTCTTCTGTGCTGTATATGATAAAAAATTACTTCTGCCCCAGGAAATTACTTTCCAAGTCATGTAACTAATATTTGTTAAATATGTCATTTACCCTTTGGAGAATAAGTGCAAAATTCTTTTTTCCAAAAGCATTAATAAAAAAAAAGACATAGTCTTCTCTCTTTAATGCATTTTAAAGTCTTCATTGTGCTCCCAAAGCAACTTCAGTTCTTAAACAAACCATTCAAATTCCAAAATGCTGAGATAAAAATGACATAATTGAGTGAATGGATCAAGTTGTTATGGCAGCCAAAATGATTATGGATTAAAAAGTACAGTATGCCTGCTGAATGTAAAGTTCTTTTCAGTGTTAAATGTTTTGTTGGCTAATTTCAGTGTGCTCTGAAATATTTTATCCCATTTTCCTCTATTGGAGAATTACTTAATTTTTTCTATTAATTTTGTTGTTGCCATTAATCTGTACTGCCCTGTTTGTTCTATGGTCCATATTGCTCTGGCATTGACTCAGTATTACCAAGTTAGTTTCCATATATAAAGAGAACTTTCCTTTTTTGAGTTTAGTTACTGAGGTACAGTACAGTTCACTAGGATAAAAAAAGATCTCCCTTGCCATCCATGAATGATCTCTTAGTACAAGGAACTCTGAACTACATTGCTGCAGGCAAGTAGAAAGATTGTTCTCTTTTTTTTTTTTTCCTTTTTTCATGATCTGAGTTCTTCTCTTTGGAGAAGAACATCCAGCTGGCCACTCTCTTCAACAATAAAGAAAGCAAGAAGAGCATTTTCCCCATGCATTTCACCTTTGGTTTGTTTGTTAAGTTTGCAGATGACACCAAGTTGGGTGGCAATGTTGATCATCACGAGGCTAGGGAGGCACAACAGAGGGACTTGGATAGATTGGACTGATGGACCAATGTTGATGGGATGAGCTACAACAAGGCCAAATGCCAGGTCCTGCACTTGGGCCACAACAACCCCAAGCAATGCAACAAGCTTGAGGAAATGTGCCTGGAAAGCTGTCTAGCTGAAAGGGACCTGGGGGTTGTAACTGACAAGCAACTGAATATGAGCAAGCAGTGTGCCCAGGTGGCCAAGAAAGCCAGTGGCATTCTAGCTGTGCCCAGCAGGAGTAGGCAGGTGACTGTCTCCTTGTACTTGGCTTTGGTGAGGCCACACCTCGAGTATTGTGTTCAGTTTTGGGCACCACAACACAGGAGAGATGTGGAGATGCTGGAGCGAGTGCAGAGGAGGGCAACAAAGCTGATGAAGGGCCTGGAGAATAAATCTTATGAGGAGTGACTGAAGGAGCTGAGGATGGTTAGTTTGCAAAAGAGGAGGTTGAGGGGAGACCTCATCATCTCCCCTCATCACTGTCTACAGCTACCTGAAAGGACATTGTGGAGAAGTTGGTGCTGGTCTCTTCTTACAGGTAATTAGTGATAGAACAAGAGGGAATGGCCTCAAGCTGTGACTGGGTAGGTTTAGAGTGGGCATTAGGAACATTGTTTTCATGGAAAGAGTGGTCAGGCATTGGAATGGGCTGCCCAGGGAGGTGGTTGAGTCACCAATCCTGCATGTGTTTAAAAGTTGTTTGGATGTGGTGCTTGGGGATATGGTTTAGGGTGAACCTTGTAGAGTGGAGATATCATTGGACTTGGTGATCCTAAGGAGCTTTTCCAACTGGAGTGTTTCTGTGATTCTGTACCTGGAGTGATGCTTGAAAATTGGTCCCTTATCCATGTGCTGGACCCAGCCTCAATGTGGAAGTTAAGAATATAATTGCCATTTTTTTTTCTGTAGAAGTAGTTAGAAGCTTCACATCCTTCAGAGCTGCATTATGGTCTTCTTGTTTATCATGATTGCAGACTTCCTGGGGAAGAAGTTTGATAGTCCTCAAATGCTGAGATTTTGCTTAGGATCTATCAGGCTTAATAAATGTGTGGGAGTATGTTGCCCTTTCCAATTCTCCTGAGTAGTTATCCCTCAAGCATGTAGTCTCAAAAAGTAACTGATATGATTAAATAATTTATAGAATCATCACACAGTGCCATAGTCCTCTGGGAATGAATTTTATTAGCGATGCTGTTGGTGTGATTTCAGATATACTGTGTTTAGGGAATCTCTTTTATTGATAGATCAGGCCATCAGAGACCTTTTCTAAGCAACAGTCTTACTTTTCTGTTGAAGTTTATGTCAGCTATTTATTTTAAATTAAGTATTTCTCTTAAGAGAAGACAAGCACTATCTATGAAGTAAAAATGGAAGTCAATTATTTGAGTTGCACTTTCTTCAAACTGTTGTGCTAAAAAAAAAAAATCCAATCTCTCTCAAGTGAATTAAGTGCACCCTCAGCAAGTTTGCAGAGGGCACCAAGCTGTGGGGCACAGTCGACTTGCTAGAGGACAGGGATCCATCCAGAGGGACCTGGACAGGCTGCAGAGGTGTGCCCAGGCCAACCTCATGACATTCAACAAGGCCAAGTGTAAGGTCCTGCACCTGGGTAGGCACAATCCCAAGCACAACTCCAGGCTGGGTGGGGAATGGCTGAGAGCAGCCCTGAGGAAAAGACCCTGGGGGTCTGGGGTGATGAAAAGCTCAACATGAGCCTGCAGTGTGAGTGCAGCTCAGACAGGGTGGAGGAGGCCTTGAGGGACCTGTACTAGTGGGAGGTGTCCCTGCCTATGGCAGGGGGTTGGAACTAGATGATCTTTGAGGTCCCTTCCAACCTTACCATTCTATGATTCTATGATTAAGTGCTGCTAAGCAAAGAAAACTTTACCCATTCCAGTGGAATTTTGAGCAGTGGTGCAGATGTGATGTAGATAAGGCAGGCACAAAATCACAGATGCAAGAAAAGAATACAGGTATGCACATGCCAACCTTTCTTATAGAATGTTTGTGACCAGCTTTTGTGTAGTCACAAGAAGCTTATGTGGAAAACACTGAACAAGAGGAGATTTTTCCATTCTTTGATAGGCAGCATAAATGGGTCTTAATGAGCATAACTTAAGAGCCATGCTTTGTGACAAACAGAGCAAGGCAGCACTGATGTAAGGAAATCAATTAAGTGCTTCATTAGTGCTCTTTCCAGGTAAGCATAATGAAATGTAAATGAAGTCCAGAAGTTTGGATCTGTGAGCAGTATTCTGTTAAAAAAGACTCAATGTCTTATCAAAGCTTTAAGTTTATGATATTGATTTAGATGTTCACCCCATACTGCTGTAACAGAAAGCATCACAGTTGTGACTCTTAATTCCTTAACATCACTTCAGCAAGTATTGATGTTTTTATTTTCCAAGTTTGAGAAGTGATGTTGGGGAGCAGGCTCATAAAACGTGGGTATTTACAATGTAGGTAGACACTCCTAAACTGTGTATTTAAGTTGCCATCATAGGGCAGAGGGGGTCTGATCAATAACATCAGTGGTTGGGCTGATCTCATCAGTTGCATTAGTGGTGCTGAATTACACCATAAGCTTGTTTGCCTGAGTAGTAAAACATCTGACAGCTGACTGAATTGCAGACACCAGCATTACACACAGCTGAAGTCATCTAAATAAATCCCAATATAAATGTCTTGTCCAAGGTCAACCAGGAGGTCTGGGGAGGATCAAGGTGCTGATTCTGTCTCCTGAGGCCCACTCTTAGAACTATAAACATCATTGGCATGATACAACCATTTGTTTTACACTCAGGAGATGACCCCAGACAGCAGTTTGACATCTAGAAAGAAAAGGCTCAATTAGTGTCCAGAAGACAGTGACATTTATTTCCATCTGCTTTTAGCCACCCCTCCTCCTAAGGTACTAATTGCCTTTATTGTCATGCCAACCACCAGGCTGTGGTATGATTGCTTGCAATTTATTGTGTTTATTCACAGCGCTGGGTGCTCTGTGCAATTTGAAACAAAGACTATTTCTTTTTTAATTAATTTATATCCTGGTTATCTGCTTCCTGCACAGATCTTATTCTGCCTTTTTTTCTGTCTCCCCAAGATATATTACATGTAACATTGAGAAGAGATAATGAGATGGCTTAATTAGCATCGTCATCAGCCAACAGTGCTGCTCTATTCCAGGGCACACAGATGTTCTTTGGGACTGGGGATGAAAAATGGAATGAGCAGAATGTACATGCTCTGCATGTTCCAATGTCATATAGGGAACTGAAGCCTTCTCTGCTTTCTCAACCAGAAGGCCCAGGGCAAACCCTTCTTAATTCCACTTCTTAACTCTGTCTTGTCTGACTATTACAAGTATGAGGTTGGACAATCTAGTGGTAAAAACACTTGCACTTCATTGGAACTTACCTAAAGGTAGACACTGCAGCTATCTAGAAATACATGAATTTTTACTTTAGCTTGTGTGAGGAGTCTTTAGGGGCCTTTGCTGTCTGCAGTTTTGAATTTAGCATGGGAGGTCAGCTGGAACACCTGACTTTCAGAGGTGCCAGGAGAGTGAGAAATTCAGGATTTCTGAGGAAATCATACACTTCCTCAGAGCAGTACCAGTTTCCTCAGAGCAGTAATTAAGAAGTTTGGATCTCATTCTCCTGTGGTCTGGAGGGGAAAAAATGCTCTATTTGCTGTCTAAGCTTGTGAAACCTCTTTGTTGTTCACATTTGAAAGGTATTCACAGTATCACAGTATCAGCAAGGTTGGAAGAGACCTCAAAGATCATCAAGTCCAACCCATTACCACAGACCTCGAGACTAGACCATGGCACCAAGTGCCACGTCCAAACCTGCCTTGAACACCTCCAGGGACGGTGACTCCACCACCTCCCTGGGCAGCCCATTCCAGTGGGGAATGAAGTGTTATCTAAAGTGATTGACAAATATATCTATCTATATCTATATATCTCTATATCTATATCTCTATATCTGTATCTATATAATCTATATCTGTATATCTATCTATATATATCTATGCAAGGATGTGACTTTTTTTGTTCTCTTTCCTCTAAATTTTTATTTTCAGTCACGGTACATATCAGTGATGGGCAGCAGTGTCTGCCATGTGAAATTAAGTGTTATTATGGTGCTTTAAATACTGGGTAATGGTTCTGCAACAGCAGTGTATATTACTGAACGCTGGCATGGTAGTGCCATCCCATCATCCTAACACTGTACTGCCTTCCTCTCTCATCAAAGGGTACATGAAGCGGGACTTATGCTGTTATTTACTTTTACAAAGTGTATTTTTAATAGCAGTTGTGCCAATGATGGCCTTTTCAGAAGCTCCAGGGGAAGAGCCTGTGTTCCTCACTCCTCACCATGTCTCTAATATTCTGTTTGAGCAGTAGGGTACTTTTAAATATATTTGCCTCGTGGCACTCAGCTCGTCAGTTAACGATGGCACACCTTGTCTGCATTAGAAAAGACATCATAATCCAGATTAAACATAAGGCTAGAGTGAGTCAGGGTCAGCAAAGGACAAATGGAACAGGTTTAACTGGATTTTGATGATAAGTGATGATGCAAAAAAGAATTTTTGGCTGATTTGGCTAACAGTAATTAGTCTTTAGAGGGAAAAAAAGAACAGTTGCAGGGAAGGGAAAGCTCAACCCATTGACAGATGGGGTGTTTGTTTTGTTTAAATTCACTGCCATAGGCTGAAATTCTACTCCTTTTAGTGTAAATAGTGAGGTTTTTATAGATAGCCTTTTTTCACCCATGATCCAAGTGAAGAATACCAGTGTGGGTTCCAAAGTGAGGTTAATTGTGGTAAGTTATTTTGGCCAAGGGTGGGTGAAGCTTGCCCAGACCACATATCCACATATCCCTTTCATGAAGTGTAAAAGAGTTTACACTGAATAAATTCAGTGAATAAAAACTGAGTACTCTGGAGTNCCTTAAATCACAAACTAATAAATAGAGTAGAATGTACTCAGAGTCAATTCAAATAAAGGAAACCAGGATGAAAGGCCAAAGAAACTTGAGTAAAACTCATTTACACCCTCAGATTGGAAGCAGCTAAATGCATAGATCGCTGCTGAGTGAAAACACAGTTGCAATAGAAAAACCTTGGCCAAAACCTGATGCATTCATGTCAGCATCCTTTGAATGAGGTTCTCTGCATTATTTGCCTGCCTAACTTACTATTGATCTGCCCAACTTGAATGAGGAGCAGCTGAGCGAGCTGGAGTTGCTCAGTTTGGAGAAAAGGAGGTTGGGGAGAGACTTATCACTCTCTACAACTACCTGAAGGGAGGTTGGAACAAGGAGAGGGAAGCCTGTTCTCCCTGGTGGCAAGCAACAGGATTAGAGGAAATGGATACAAGCTGCACCACGGGAGGTTTAGGCTGGATAGTATTTCTTCAGAGAGGGTTATCAAACACTGGAATGGTCTGCCCAGGGCAGTGGTGGAATCACCATCCCTAGAGGTGTTTAAGCAGCGTGTAGACTTGGCGCTTAGGGATATGGTTTAGTGTTGCCCCTTCAGTGCTGGGTCAAAGGTTGGGCTGGATGATCCTGATGGTCTCTTCCAACCACATATATTCTGTGATTCTGTGATTCGTGGTTGGACTCAATGATCTTAAAGGTCCTTTCTAACCAAAAGAATTTTGTGAAACGATTCTATGATTCTGTGAAGCACAGCAGAGAAAACTAGCAAATAAATAACAAAAGGTTGGTTTGCCCTTTTAGGTAACTGTTTGCTGGACCAACCAAGAAAGCAGATCCTGGGCCCCGAGGAACTTCCAGGACAAACCTACGATGCCATTCGTCAGTGCAAGCTGGCATTTGGAGCTGAATACACTGTGTGTCCCGGAATGGATGTGTGCTCTCGCCTCTGGTGCGCAGTCGTGCGCCAAGGGCAGATGGTTTGTCTGACTAAGAAACTGCCTGCTGTGGAGGGAACACCATGTGGAAAAGGGAGGATCTGCCTCCAGGGAAAATGTGTTGACAAAACCAAGAAGAAATACTATTCAGTAAGTTACCAGCTATGAACTTAGGGACTTTTAGAAGGCGTGATCCTCTAAGGTGTTGACTTATGTGGAAATGAAAGGGACCTTTTTGAGGTCAGGTTGAAAGCTGCCTCATTTTTTTTGCATGTAATTAGAGTGTTATTGGTGATATAGGAAAAATGCCATCTAGTTTCATGAAGCATGTTTTCTGCTTTAAGTATGAAAACCTTCATTCCTGGAAGACTGGGAGAATCCCTTCAGAATAGAGCATTTGTGCATTCAGTAAGTCAGGTCTCAGGACATGTGGAAAGACTGTTGAAGATCCATTCTTAGATTCCTGACTTCTTGGCAACAGACTGCAAATTTAATTTGCAGCTCTCATCTGAAAGGCCCTGGGGCCCTAGCTCTGGTGAAGAGAAATGTGGATTAAGGTCATCCAGAATATAATTTCTGGAGCAGAAAAGTTTGTGCCTCCAGTGACAGAGTCCCCTCTGTCAGTTTTATACACCTGACAAGTCCTCAGGCTCATGAGAACTGTGGACTGCACAGTTCAATTACTTCAAAATTACTGGGTAGACAAGTAGCAGTACCCACTGAAGATGTATGGAACTGTAGAGCTTCGTGAAGAGACTTGCAAACTGTGAGAATGATTCAAATCAAGGCCCAGCCCTTATAACACCCTGTTTTAAGACATAATATGCTTCTACATACTATTACGATACTCTTTCTTGGTAGCCAATTTAGCGGAGTTGCAAACTGTATCTGACAGCTCTAACTCTTGCCAGTAATTCAAAGCAATATGTACACGCCACAATAATTGCATTTAATTAATCATAGATTAGCTTCATGAGCCTATTCTGGGAGCCAAATACCCTGGTGCTAGTTTAAGGGAGCCTATTAGAGAGCAGTGATACAGCAGCACATGAGACTAGGGGCTTCTTTCCTGGTCCGTGGTTGTCTTCCATGAAACAGACTGAAGGCAGCTGTGCAGAGCAAGAACTAATATTGCCTTTGCATGCAAGTGCCAAATGAGATGTCATCAATGTGCAGGTAATAAGACAGAAATTAACTCCACTGAGAGGAAGAAGGCTCCTGAGATCAGCTATCCCAAATTAAAATGACAGAGGAGCTGCCTTCAGTTGAGGAAAACATTACAGTGTCTTTGAGATGCACCAAGTCTCACTTGGGTGATGTCCTTACCTCCTATTATTCCATGTATTTCAGGCTTCAAGCCATGGTAACTGGGGATCCTGGGGACCTTGGGGACAGTGCTCCCGTACTTGTGGCGGAGGAGTTCAGTTTGCTTATCGGCACTGCAATAACCCAGCTCCTAGAAACAATGGCCGGTACTGCACTGGCAAGAGGGCCATCTACCGCTCCTGCAACGTCACACCCTGCCCACTCAATGGTAAGTACCTTCGGGCTTCAGCCTCTCTGCTCATAATAGTCAATACTGAACGTCTGCCATGAAGGGCAACAACAAAGGTCCAAAACGTATTTACCAAGGCAAGACATTAATACAATACCACAATTCTTCCCCTATCCCCATCCTGATACTATATAGAAAGGACAGTTTGTAGTGGAGGGGTAATTAATTACTGCAAGATGACATTTTAAAAAATATTAATATAGAATATTAATATTAAATATTCAGAACTNAGATACAATGGCAGGGAGCAGATACAATGATGGAGCACACATATAATAGCAGAACACACCTTGTAATGGCAGAGCACACAATGTGCTCCCTGCTCATCTCCCTTTATATTGATACAGCCTGAGACTAATGGGCCTGTAGACACAGAATAGCCAATCAGAATGGCAGTTAGCCAAGCTTGACCATATTAGGTGAAGCCATAGGCTTGCTTTACCCTTTTTAGGGCAGAGCACAGGCCTTGCACAAGGCAACCCTGTGTACCTTGTTTACAGCAGGGTTCAAAACATGTCTGGGCAGGCCACAGTCCTTAGACTCAGTGGCTCCAGATTCTTTTGTCTTCTTTCCCATGGTTGCTTCTCCCCAAAACAGAGGGAGGGAGAGCAGAAAAACATGTGTGGGCAAGCCAGGACATGTATAAGCCTATTTCGGCCTGCTTAGGCCTACCACAACACAGTTGAATCAAAAGAAGTTTCAGTCTTGGAAAATGAACTGTAATGCAAACTTTAATCCTTTAGTGAATATTATGTCATGGGGAGATTTCCAAGCTAAAACAGTGGAATGATTTGAAGGCCAGTTGTGAGTAAAGGCATTGGGTGATGTAACTTAAAAATTATGTAGAAAATAAATTGGAGTAATAGATGGGCTTTAATGGTATTTGCAGCCTGGTCTGAAATAGTCACTAATGGTGTGAACAATTCTACAGCTAAATCTTTTCGACAAGAGCAGTGTGAAGCAAGGAATGGCTATCAGTCTGATGCAAAAGGTGTCAAGACATTTGTTGAATGGGTCCCCAAGTATGCTGGAGTACTTCCTGGAGATGTTTGCAAGCTTACCTGCCGAGCCAAAGGAACTGGCTATTATGTGGTATTTTCTCAGAAGGTAATGGCGTCTCTGATGATGACTTCATGCTCCAGTTTAGAAGTGTCCTCTATATTAGAAAACTTTTCCTGTGACAAGGGAACGAAAATTAATCATGTGATTCAGAGATTTAACTGTGCACTTACATTTAATAGTTTGACCCACTGATTATACATTTGGGCCAGAATTAGCCTAAGTTTTTCCACATCTTAATGTGTGGATTCATGAAAAATATGGGGTTCTTAGTGTGCTCTGCACTCATTTGCTCTCAGTAGTGGATAAAGAGCTTTTTTCCCTGGAAAGTCATCAGTCATTCTGGGGGTTTATGGAGGAGAAGTATAAGTAAAAGAATAAGTTTTCACCTCAGTTATGTTAAGGTAGCCTGAAGTAACTCTTATGGACCCAATTAATAGAGCATAATCAACCAATCAGTATAGGTGAGATTGTGGTCAGTTTCCTGTATCAGATACGCTTGGAACTGAAATGTCTCCCGTGCTCATACTTGCAGTTTTCTGCTTCTGAATGTTATGAAGGGAACATTTAGATGCAGATAGCTCAAATGAAAGGCTATCTACAAGTAGTGTTATTATTAATAAACTGCAAAATCATCATTAAAGCCAGGATCATCGTAGTGTCTTACAGTGGAGTAATCTGTCATTGCTTTCAGCCCTTTGCTAAATCTCATCGGCTTTTGAGCTGGGAGTGTTAAGAGAGGCTCAGTCTCACCTGTTAGGATAGGCACTCTGTTCTGAGGAGGTGACTGTGCTGGTTTGAGGCTAATTGGAATATTTTTATGAAAATAATTAGATGATAGGCTGTGAAAAGAGAACAGTGGTGATGGCTACTTCACTCATAGGCTTGCTGAGATGTATAACAAGGACACAAACATAGATAAGACAGACAGAGAGTCTTGGTCTCGCTAGCTGTGGGTTTTGTCTGCTGGCCTCTCTGCTAACCTAACTAACCACTCTGCTTCTGACTCCCCTGGCCAATCCTCCAAACTCACCTTGCACGTAAGGCAGACCCTGGGGTAAGGCAGAGGGGTGGGGAGAAGGTGTAAGGGTGGTTGGGAGCCCCTGCTGGGGACTCTGATTTCTGGGAGGGGGATTGTGTTTCTGTATTACCTTTAACTTGTCTATGTCTGTAACTATTCCTGTCTGTTGTGTATATCTCTGCTTGTACATTGTGCTAAGCTGTAAATAGAGCTTCAGTCCTTAACTTCCAGCCAGCTGAGTCTAGTCTGGGTGATTTTATAAAGTGGGAGGCAGCAGGTAACTCCCAAACCATCACAGTGACATAAATAAGTAACTGGGTTCTGCCAGGCAGATTGACAAAAGTAGTTTTGACTAACAGCCATTTGCTTGCCCAGGTAACCGACGGTACTGAGTGTCGACCTTACAGTAATTCCATCTGTGTCCGGGGAAAATGCATCAGAACTGGTTGTGATGGCATCATTGGTTCAAAGCTCCAGTATGACAAATGTGGAGTGTGTGGAGGAGACAATTCCAGCTGCACAAAAGTCATGGGAACTTTTACCAAAAGGAGGTATTGATCTTGAGCATTAGTAAATGTACTTTGTTGTGCTATGTGGTTGCTTTCTTTCTGTTTTTAAATGCAGTTTTCTGTCATAGGAAGATCGAGTAAGAAACTACATGACCTGTGCTTTATTGCACTTCCCAGATGTTTACAGCTGGCCCCTTAGCATTAACCCAAAGCTGACAAATAACTGGCAAAACACTCTACCAAATTCTTTTCTGTTGTAAAGTACCAGTGATACAGATGAGCACCCCATTAGTAGGACGTCTGCCTAGAATAAGGCATAGGATCTTGTGCTACTTGCTAATCTTGGTGTGTCAGAGAGGAAAGGGAAGAGAGTAGTGAAACAGAAGGTTTGTCTGGTCAGAATAATCTGGGTGTCTCTGAAACTCTGCATTTCCCAGGTGATTCCATGCTAGCAAGTTATGCATAAAAAATGTATTTTGTCTACCTTTGAATAACAGGGACATCCCACCTGATTTAGTAACATGAATTCCTTATGTAGATAGTGGAGAGAAGCAGACAGCATTAGAGCACAACTATGAAAGTCTTCTGAACAGTTGGAAGGGATTATACCCTAAAAATGCCTTTTCACACTGCTGAATACATGTGGAGCTTAGATGGCTAGGTGAGGTGGCAGATGTAAACATAGGCTTAAGTATGGCTTTTGCCTTATCCCTTCATGTCCATTGGTGTAACATCAATCTCCAGGTGGATTCTTTTTTTATAGCAAATATTTGTAGCAATTATCCATAAGACATTTTTCTGTAAGAGTTCAGCTTTCAGTAAAATGAAAGGAACCACAGCTATGGTTTTCCCTGACCATACTGAAGGGAGCCATAAGCTTCATACTGAGATACCAATGTCAAGTCAATCTGCTTTCTACTTGAACTTGTTTCTCTTCCTCTTCAAGTCTCTTAAGTTTTTTTAATTATAATTTATTTAGAATCTAAGGTCTCAAAGGACTGCCCTAGTGATCTATTCTTAGAAACTTTCAGTTGATGATTTCTTTCTACTCTGTGATTGCATTAGTGTATCATTTTTAAAAATGTATGTAAACTCAATTTTGCTTTTTTTTGTCTTCCAAATTCTTACACAGCATGTTGAAAGCTACCAGAAATTGAAATCTGACTCCTGAAATGACCTTTTATTTCTGTACATTTCAACATGCTGATTGCTAACGGTCAAACATGGCTTTCAGAATTAATTTAGTCTAAAAATAAACATAACTAATCTTCTTCCTGGTAAACCAATGATTACTCACCTAACAATGCCAAAGGGCCTCTGCTGAAAAGAATTACTTCCCATACAAATCAGTAATTACATAAACCAAATATTTTCTGGATTGTAAATACTGAAAAGTCTCAGATGTCTAAATAAAGAAGACGATGTGAGATATACTTCATGTGATACTTCAGTAATGGTCCTTGTGCTGCAATCTAGGCTCTGGCAGAAATGTTACAGGGACTCTATAAATTCCAGTGAGGCCAGATTTGCAGCACAGATACACTTGGAGGTTGAGAGATTGTATTATGAGTTTTCCTATGATTTTGCCTTTAACTGAAGTGAGATTGATGTGAGAGTAAAGTATTAATTTAACCTCATGGCATTCAGGAAGTTGCCCCATTTAGAAAGTAATTGTCAACCTGTAATTAACAAGTATATTCTAACTTGATTTTGGGTGAATTTTGGAGCAATGGGGATTTTTTTTATTATTATTAACCTGTACTAGTGGGAGGTGTCCCTGCTTATGGCAGGAGGTTGGAACTAGATGATCTTTGAGGTCCCTTCCAACCCTACCATTCTATGATTCTATGATATATTGCTTGAGACGATTCTCTTATGTGACTTTAAACCAAGCCCCTCATTAAAATAACAAATAAACTGCTTCTACATGTGAAAGGGCAGTGGCTATAGTAAAATTATCTTTTCCTCCACTGAAAAAACATCAACCCCTGCATTTCTGTCCATTATAAACCAACCTATACATGAAATATACAGGAAACTATTCAGTGTACAAGGGGAAATGAGCACTTCCAACGCAGACAATTGCCATAAGAGCATTTGTTTGTACTTTTTTTCTTTTAAAGCAATCAAAGCATAACCTTCTAGAAAACTTCCTTCCTAAGAACTTTTTAAAAAGGCTGTTAAGCCATCCTGTTAGAAGTTGAAAAGAGGAGAATCAAGGCTGCATGTGCTCCTTTGTGCACACAGCATTAGTTCTTTCTGCAGACAGCTTGAACTCTCCAGCGCTGCTTTTATTTTTTTAACAACCGATTTTGTAACTTCAATCACACGTTCTAACAGAGCTATTTTGGCAACTGTTACACCAAAAATATTTGTGCAATGGTGTAGAGGAGAGTTTCATCCCCCAGCCTGTTTTTCACACCATATTCCTTCAGCCTTCTGGAGGTGCTAAATCAGTAGTTAGTCATTGTCCCATAACTGCTGGAAATAGCAGGGGAATAGCAGAAGCATTTCATCTGTAGTCTGTGCAGTATCTACTTGTGCAGCCAAAAATTCTCAAAATTAACAGCCTGTTCTTTAAACAATCCCAAAGGAGGAGACCCCTTCATTTTTATATAACTTTAGTATATTTTCTCATCCTGGTTTTTTTCTAGAGGTTTCAACAGTAAACTTTTCAGAAATGAGATACTTGCAGAATGGTTTTGTCACAGGATTACAAATGGCAATAGAGGTCTCCCAAGTGCAGCCGGTAGCACATAGCTATGTACAGTCTTAGATTTTGTTCTATGTATCAGTAAAGTTAAAATAAATAGCTGGCTTGAGAAATTGATAAGTTCCAGCACACACTTGCAGGTTTAGAATGCTTGTTATTTTTGGTAGAAGAGTTAAATACCTTTTCCTAAACTTGAATTAAGATACTTCATAAGCAGCAACAGAGAGGACTCTGTGATGGTACAAATGAAACGTTTGGGTGCACCTCACATTAGACACTTGACAATTTTTTAATTTCAAAGTAAACAAATTCTTTCTCAATGATCAAGATTATTTTCCAATGTTCCCAAGGTACCTCTACCCAGCTGTTACTCTGCTCATGCTTTCCTTAATCATCATTATAGCAAAGACAGCAAGAAACAGCTGTAACCAATGCATATCTCATTATCTTTTCCTTGGCAGGCAAAATGTGCATTGTATTTCACATCTCCCACCCACTGCTGAGACATATAAGCTCTCTGTTGTTTTTCATTCCTCTTGTATCTGAGTCACATAAAAGTATTACTAAAGATTAAGCAGTTTGAATTAAGTGCAGTAAAAATTTCTTCAAGAACATAGAATAATACAGTAGACAGACAGTAGAACCTGGTAAAATTAATCTTAGATGACCCTCAAGCCAGATGGATTCAGAGCCTGGATTAAAACAAAGCAACGTGTGCCATGCCAGTGCCTTCACATGGCATTGCAGCAAGACTTGAGGCTCATTTCACACTACCTACTGTAGTGGAGGGGGAATTAAGCAATGCGAGATAATATTTTCAAAAATTAATGTTGTTTATTAATATTCAATATTTGGAACTCTTGCCACCCCAATCACTAATGTTAATAATAATTGGTTCTTTGCATCAGTCATGGAAACTTTATATACAGGTTACAACAGGCTCTAGCAATAAACAGTGATAATATATAACATTAATTGAACTTGATTGAACTGGCAGAGAAGGCTTTGTGGTTAGTGTACTGCTTGCAGTCCATACTCTGCTTTGCTACTAGATGGACTCAAGGAGCTCCTTTCTGCTTATAGCAGAAGGCAGTGGTGAATTACAAGAGGCTTTAAGTATTTACTCATAAAATATTATCAGACAGTACCCAAAGCACGTGGAGGGGTTGCTGTCAGTGGTCTCAAAGCC